>VFFE01006716.1:28620-139834 GCA_008921705.1 Burhinus oedicnemus
AAGTCCTGCCTGCCCTAAAAAAAAAAAAAAAAAAGAAAAAAAGAAAAAGAAAAAAAGACGGGGAAAAAAGACGAAGGAACAGGAACATCTGCTGAAGCCATGAGGAGAAAGTCACTTCAGGGGAGCCGGGAACAGCCTTGCCTGCGCTTTTGACAGTAACAGTAATGGGCACCGCTGGCATCACCCAGAGTCCCAGAATAATAGGGATTTTCAGGGCACACGCGCTTTCCGCTGCGGTGAAGGCAGCAGAAGTAAAAATCCTCGCAGCTGCCGGTGTGGGGAGGAGCGGCCATCGAGAGCAGGGAGGGAAGGTGGCACAGCGAGTGGCCGGCCGGGGTCCCCAGCCCACCGGGGGAGGCAGCCATCCCAATCCCATGGCCCTGCAGCCTCTGGCGCACTCGTGGGCTGTAGAAACACCGACGCTGCTTGGAGAGCAACGGGGCATTAAAGGTGTTGCAAAGCAAATGCTGGTTGCTCTCTGCTTGGCATCACTTCCAGCGGGTCTGCCCACAGACCGGCACCAGCACAGCCTTCCTGGGGCTCTGCATGAGAAACCTCCCCACAAAACACCCGTTTCTGCCAATATTCCAAACCACCACACTGCAACCTGATGGTCCTGTCCCTTGTTCTGCTGCCCAAGCCACTCTCCACTGTCCCCAAGCTGGCTGCCAAGGTGGAGAGGAGGAGGAAGAAGAGGAGGAGGAGGAGCTGCTCTGGGGACAGCCCGGGGTCCTCAGGTCCAGGGGAGCGGTGCCATCCCCTGACCAGCGAGGCGGCTGCACCCTCAATTCCAGAAAGCTCCAGGAACTGTCAAAGGACCCCATCAAATCTAGAAAGGTACAAAGCCCTGCCAAGCTTAAATGTGAAACCATTTTATATGGCACATTAATTCAATGCCTGAAGAAAATCTATATAGCCCTCTTTTGCCCGGAACACTCATAAATTATGCTGCCTTTCTTATTCGTGCTCTCTCTGTAGTGGTCCACTTGAAGCCGTGGTATCTCCTTTATGTCTACTCAAAAATCTCATCTCCAGTGCATTATTTCTTCTAATGGTTTTTCCTTTCTCTCTGTTTGTTTTCCCCTGTTAAGCACAGTTTCAAAATATCCTCCAAAATCATTTGCTGGAAGAGCTGACCCTTTCCTCTTACCTACCGAGGACTGCCCAGGCTCCTGCACAGCCCGGCGGAGCCGCAGCCGGGATAAATGATACAATGACAGCAGCCTGATGTGTCAGGGCAGCGGGGAAGCGGCAGCAACTCTGAATACAAGAATTATTCTTCATCATCTCAAACTGTCACAACACATTACCCTCAAAGCCGCAGCTCGCTGAAGGAGTGACCCTGGACTGAATGGGAGAGTGCTCGGGGAAAGAACTAATTGTAGCCTCTTTTCACACGTCAGTCACTTTTCACAGCACCAAGCCTTTCAAGCTCAACTAATGTCAAGTTCCCTTTTCCTTTTGCTGGGCTGAGTATTTCTGATTTTTAAGGATGGCATTTTTAAAGGAACAAGGTCTCTGGCGAGGGATGAGGCCGGGGAGGGGAGGGAAGGGAAGGAAGCGTCGGAGTGAGCACGCATCAGAAAGTCCATCAGACGCCTGAAGACTCGTTAGGAATTAGACAATTAACAAGTAGGAATGCAGGAAGTGGGGTAATGGCCAGCAGGGCTTGAATCTCCTCGATTTCATTTCTGTCATTCACGGCAATTGTTTCGGGGAACTTTTCGGGCTCCGCTGTGTGCCCAGGGGGCTGCGAGCGCGGGAACGTACTCGGCCCCTTCCCCGGGATTAGGACGCAAGACGGGCATTTTCACGCGGTGGGGAAGAGGAACAAGGTGCTGCTTACTAAAAGCACCTCTCCCCGGCCATGAGTAGTTTTTGAGTGAACAGCTACGAGGCCAAAATTAGAGCTTCATTTTAAAATCAAAGATAATTTCCTTTGTTCGTAGGAGAAGCCAGAAGACTCCGCGCAGACAGAGCTCTCGGAGCGACAGCCCGGTCTGTGCCGGCAGGCAGACGTGAGGGCCCTTCACACCTTCTTGTCTCTAACTGAAATCCTAAAATATTCTGTGGCAAGGACTATTTTTTTACCCTTATATTTGCACAATGCCTATCACGGGGGACTTGCAGAGCTGACTGGGGCTTCTGAGTGTTACTTATTAACTGTAATGAATAATAATTATGTAGCTTCTGCCATCTGGATTCTCACTCAAAAGGATCCTATATAAAGCGAACACTAAAAGGCAATTTGTATTAACACAATGGAAGTCTTGAGGATCTCTTAAACTGTTTGTAATTTACACAACGCTCCCCAGTGAATGGATTAGTTAAACATTTTTATTTTACTGATTGCCGCCGAAGGGAGCGGGATGTGCTCCCATGGAGGAGCTCGCACCGGCCCCCTCTCCCCTGTATGCCGACACGCACGCTCTCCCATCTTGCAGTATTTAGACAACATCCCAAACTCAGCTGGACATTTTTGGCTCTATTTCTGCATGAACATTTACTAGGAACATCATAACCGGTCCCCACGGGAGTCAGTGCCGCTGCCTGGGATGGGCACAGCGCAGCCCAGGGCAGAAAAGGGCTCCAAAGCTGGTGTGAAGTTGTCAACCGAACCGGGACGCAGAAACGCCACCCCTAACACAAAGCCTTGGAAACGGCGTTACTGCCACTGCAGTTGTAGGTTTTTCCTGGGTATTCCTTTTTTTTTTTATGAAATACAATTATGCTAACGAGGGAGCGCTAATTATAATCCATCTCCAGCACCCTCAGCGGCTGCTCCGAGGCAAGGACCTGCGGAGTTGGCTCCAGCCCTGCACAGGGACCCACCGGTGGCCAGGGCAGGGGGGGCACTGCACCCCCAGGGGGGAACCTGTGCTTTTGGGTATTCGGGTAAGCAAAAATGGTTAATATTAAATTATAGTGAAACAACCCACTGAGTACTCATTAAAGCTCTTAATTTCTGAGCTCCCTTTAATTTGAGATGGCTGAAAAGAAATTTCGGGGCAAATATATTTTTCCACTGCTGCTTTCCAAAGGGAGCACAGACAGAAAGTCGGTTCCCAGCTTTAGATACTACTATAATGTTTATAAGTTTGCATGATTATGATAATGTTTAAAAGTCAATTGAACCTGCTCTCTGCCCTAAGCCCCATGGCCCTGCTCCTGCAGAAGCCATTAACTGGTGCCAGTTCCCCCCGTGCTCCGGCAACTGGTGCAGGCAGCTGCGGGGACTGATTTCCTGCGATGCTTTGGGTGGCCGTGATAGACCTGCTCCTAAGAAATGCTTCTTTTTCCTTTTTTTAAACCAGTAGTTTAAGCAAAGGGATTTTAAACCCCATTCAAAAGAGGAAACAACACTACAGCATTCAAACGTTCAAAATCAATTCCTGTATTAAAACCTTTTCATCCTGCTGCAACCTGAAAGCACCGACATTAAATTTGCAAAGGAAAAAAGACTGGCAAACACTGCCTGAACAACTTCTCTGGAATCAGAATTCAGTGGCCTATGTAAAATATTAGTTACTGTCAAACTACCTTACAGTAACGCTAATGCTGAATCCATATAGAGTTCGTTAATGCCGTGCACCTGGAGATGAAACCTGGCATGTTGGAAAAAAGGTGGCAGGATCTAGCAAGGAGATGAGGAGGTACAGGAGGCAGGAGATAACCAGGGGAACGAAGACTGAGCCTTCTGAACATCAGAGCCCCTCCGAGACCACAAAGTTCATTTCTAGTGCCTTATCTCAATGCAAAGATGCCAAACAACTAACACTTACAAAACTGGGAGGACATCTGAACCTACAGAAACGTCAGGGTTTACTTCAGGCACGAAGAGATTGTTGAGATACGGACAAAACATTTTCATGCATGAACTTCTAAAGAATTTTGTCTACTAAGAAAAAAAAAAACCCAACAACAAAAAAACCAAGCAGCTTGTTTTTTCCTTCAGAAAGAGAACCCAAAAAGCTCCATCTGACTTGAGCCCATGGAGCAGGAGACCCAAGACTTTGGCATCTTGCCAGACTTGACTCTGAGCATTTTATGGAAGGTTAAAAGTGCACTAGATAAAGGACTAGCATTTAGAGGGAGAATATTCTTCATGATAGGCACTTTCACAATGACTGCAGTGCTTTTAAAAAATAATCTTGAGTTTCCTAGAGCTGTATATTTTTGTAAAGAGGTTTAGGATGTTTTCCTACATAAATGGCACTTTGAAGGATGAGTTGCTGATCTTAGTCCGTATGTGAGATTTCAAAAGCTAGAACAGTCAAATGCTTATAGAAAACAATTTCTGTAGCCCATCCATATCATGGAAACCTATGGCTCCTTGTGCAACATTTCTCAAAAAGTTTTTAAAATGAATATGTAGATACAGTTGTTCGGGTTTAAAGGAATTCCCTCCTACCCCATCTTGAACGTTTCAATATGTCACTACGATAAATCCTATAGCGTACCTTATATGTAATACACACTTTCCTGGGCAAACCAGTGCATATACAAGTTTTTCAATGTATTTAGGCAGAATTATCTTGTATCTTCAGTTACGCAATCAGCACATCTGTGTATATCAGACCAAAAGCATTTGCAGAGAAAACACTGTATTAAAATTCTTGGGTTTGGTCTCTCATTCCCAGGGTTATGGGAGTGCCTCGGATTGCTCAACAGTGACCCCTCTGTCAGCCTCTGACTCCATAAAGGAAAATACAAATTCAATAGAATCTGCATGTTCACGACACCTACCAGCTCTGTGTCCTACACCCTCCAGACTCTTTGGATCTCACTCAGAAGCTTTGGAGGTGATGCTCCTATTCCTGAACCCATCACACTTCTACCCAGAGCAGGCTTGGACCCAAGGTGTGGATCTAAGCATCCCCCTTCCCACCAGAGCTGGAGCCACTGGAGATCTTGGGGCGGGGGTCCTGTCTCAAAGGTGGCTGCAACAAAGCCACCGCACACGAGCGTGATGACCCCGAGTCCTCGGGGAAGGCTGGGGGTCCCTCCTCCTGCCCCGGGCTCAGCCAAACAGTCCCAGCAAAAATGCTGGGTAAGGAAAAATTGCCTGAAGGTCAAAAATACAAATCCAGCGATTACTTCGGGGTCTGGGCAGCCCCTCGCTGATACGCTGAACGGGGGATTTCAGACATGCCTGACTCTCCAAACTTCAGCAGTGTCTTTCATGGCTAAGACCTATTTTTTTTCCCCTCTTGAGATGCTGCCTTGGTTATTGGGCCTCCTTAATAACCCTCAGTGAGGAGGACAACTTCTGTGCTCGGAGCGTGCCTCTGTGTGCACCCCACATATGTGCGTTATGTGCTTCTGACACAAATGTATGGCCAAGTTCATTTTAAAAGTATAATATTACAAAGCAAAGTAATTCTGGCACAACTTCTAGTACTTCTGACATGAAGTGGCCTTTCGGGCGAGCGAGGAAAGCTACTGAGAGGCTCTGGGCTGTCTCTCCGGTGCAGATTGATGCTGAGGAGGAAGCTAGACCGGACTGGAATTTGGGTTTGATTCAAAGGAAAAGTTAAAAGTTTGGGGGGAGCAGATGCTCAGCTGGTCCAAATCAGAAGAGTTTCGCTGAAGCTCACAAAATGATGTCACCGCAGACTCAGCTTTGTCTGCTCATCTAAATGGTTCAAGGCTCTCAGAGCTGAAAAGCTCAGGTGGAGATCTAAGGAGCAGAGGTCTCCTCCTTTCATTTCCCCAGCGCTGGGTTTAGTGTCGCTGAGAAACTCCAAACCCATCCAAATAATCCTAGTTCCAAACGCAACTTATTTGGTCTATTTAGGCAATTATTTTAAAGATTATGTTGACATCGCTGCTTCAAGCAGACCAATTTTCTAAACACAGACCTAATTTTACAAAGCACTCAAAGCTCGCAGTAGGACTCTTAAAATCATGTCTCTACCTAGACTGAGTATTAACCGAGCCTGGAAAAACAACAGGCCAACCTTGTGGGCTCACTCTCTTGCAGGATTGCTTGAGGCTCTTAATACACTCTGTCTTATTTATATAGCTCCAAATTCTGAGGTTAGACATAAATATGAAAGCGCCTTGATAAAAATGACATCCAAAGCGTAATTCAGCCCTTTGTTAATGGAGCTGTTCAGCACAGCAGTTTGCATTCACTCTCATGAAACCAGAAGACAGCTGAAAAAGTCAGCTGGATATTTTCACTTGTTAAAAGTTGTATTTTAAAAACTATTCCAAGTATTGATTCTAATATACTTTGCCTTTTTAGTTACGCTCTTACAAGCAGTGTCAAACGTGTGAATGAGCTGCAGCCTGTGGACGAGCGCGTGGTGGAGGATAACTCTTGTGTGAAATCTAAAAGACCTAATTGCAAACCAAGGCATTCCTCTGGCCACATCCCACATAAAAGGCAATTTAAATCATCTCGAGCTGTGCAGATTTTGCCTTGTACTTGGGCATCTGGCGGTGAAGCTAATATAACTACCTGCTCTTCACGTTGTGTTCTTTTGCAGACTTCTCACTCACATCTTGATGGGCGACAGGCCACCAAAAGCTAAACCAAAGAGACAACACAATACTGGCACGATTTAATCTAAGGATTTTTTTTTAAAGGCTGCGGATAAAGGTAGCCCCAAGTGAAGGCAAAAAAGCACACCCGAATTTCAGGTTAGGTACAATTCATCTACCCACTGCTGCCTCCGCGGCTGCAGATGAGGGAGGCAGGCCGCTAGGTTCATTTGTCTTTTGATTAATGCCTCCAAACGTCATTTCCACCTGACAACCCAGCCTCAGTGACGTGAATAGCTGCTCAGCGAGGCATGTGCATGGTGATCTTGGGAACAGCCGGGAGATGCTGTCCACGGGAATGCTGTACTCTGCCTTAGAAGATCAGGACAGCAACACACGCGAGCATCCCTCCGCAGCACACCGCACGGCACTGCCTCTGGGTCCCCCGGCACGCTCCTGTCTGTATCCCGTTAGGGAACTGCCACTGTTTCCATCCCGCTCGCCTCGACCAGGGTTCTGCAGGCGCTCGCCATCCCCGCCTCGTCGCTCCCATGCCGTGCCACCGAGCTGGAGCAGAGGGAACAGGGCAGGTCCTGGCTGCTGACCCTTCCCGCACCTTCCTGCCTGCGGCCTTCCCAGAAAAACATCTTTGGAAACAGTTGGAGAAGTGATACTGACCCTCTGTCTTTCACAACACCATCAGCTTTTGATGTAAACACAGAGTTCATGTGTTCGGCAGATACTGAGAAAAGTCACTGACCAAGGAAATAACAAATAAATACCAAAAATAAATAAATAAAAAAAGATGGTATTTTAGCTGCAGGGGTCTTCGTGGAAAATGGGATAAAATGGCTCTCATAGAAAAAGGCAGTAAACAATTTATGTCCTGGAACAGCCATTTTACAGGGAGGGTGGCTTCCTGGCGTGTCAGGAGGTGACACGCCACCAGCCAGCATTAGGCACTCCCAAATTCTGTATCTTTTCATGACAGTGAATGGTTGTTTAAAAATTCATCCCCCTACCACCTATTTCTGTCTGCATGGAAAACTAATTCCTCCCTCCCTGGGATCGGGACAGACTGCGGGGAAGCTGCTCCCTGCCTGTGATGGGAAATGCCTTGGAGAAATCTCAGAGGCTCTCGCTAATGTCTGAGGAACACGGAGCAAGGACTAAAAGCCAGCTAGCAACAAAAGCACCGCCACCTCGTCTGAAGCGACAGGAATGAAACGCAGAATACAAACAACAGAAGTGGAGAAAAAGCTATTTACATTTTTTAGAAGTTTTACTCACGCATTATCAAGCATGTAATTACCAGTGATGTAATTTAAGAAGGCACCAGCAGAAACATAGAAAAAAGCAGCCAGTCTCTGATCTTTCTGTCTTTACGTGTTGCCTCAACATCTTTTTCATTCCTTGTGAAGACACAACTTTTACAGAGCCCATTTTTACACAAAGAGTACGCCTTTGGAGGTTTCAGCCACTTGTATGAACCTCCGGTAAGGGTCCCGAACACCCTCCACTTCTGCTGGAGCAGCAGCATAGATGGTTTCTCCATCTGCAAAATGCTTCCAACTGATCTGTCATTTTTCTTACTCTTAGGGTTTTTTTTGTCAGCCCATTGTGCACACAATATTGAGCAATAATAAACAGAGGAGGATGAAAACTGCTGCAGCTTGAGAAGTGAGCTCAGGATATGATTCCTCCTCACCGGATGCCTGGAAGATGTCACTGCAATTCTCTCTCCCTTAGTGCAACCCGTGTGGAGCCAATATGAACTCCCAGCAAAGTGCTTAAAAACCCATTATTTATAATAACTGTTAAATGATGAGACATTGTTTACCCAGATCGCAAGATAAATTCTCACTTACAGAATGCTTGCCTGACCGTCCTGAACGTCATCTGGTTTTTATTTAAATGCAAAATGTAATTAGGCTCCCAATAACACAGCAGAAGAATTCAATAAGATAGGGCTTTTCACTTACAGTTTAATATTAACATTTTCCCATAAATGTTAATGAATAAAAGTCTACTGTTTTATATATTATCCATGGCGGGGAGACAGCAGGCTAGGAATGGAAGGAAAGCTAATCTTTTCATACCGCAAATTACAATATATACCTCAAGGAGAACTAACTGTTCCCAGCATTGCCGGGGACACGGCCACAACGCTGCTTCCTCCTGGGGCAGCCCAGTCCCACGGGATGCACTCTGGGGAGTCTCCCTCCCCATCGATCAGGGAGATCCTCCCCCAGTCAAAATCTCCTTTGTTTTGGTTTTTTTTTTCTGCTTTTCCCCCTGCCCTCTCTCTCCCGTCCCACTTTCTGCCTGACCATCTCCACTAGACACAAGGAGCATCAGATAGCGAGCAGCATCACTGTTAAGCAAGGACACGGCCCCAAGCCCTGATATTCTTAGACTCCACCATGGATAGCAAGGCTAGATTATCGGAAAAATCAGGTTACTATTTGTCTGATATTCTGTTAGCGAAATGCACGGGGGTGATGAGAGATGATGGCAGGGCTGCAGTCTACAGTACGACGATAGGAAATGATACGGCATCTGAATGGGCAGGAGAAGACCCTTGGAGCTGGCGGAGGCGGCACTTTGGGAGTCCCTCAAAGGTCTTGTGCCTCCTGATGCCAAAGCGTGAGGAGCAGATCCCATGGTGGAAGAGGGGCCTCTGCGGCTGAGAGGACTGAAAGCTGCAGGGCCAGAGGGTTGGCTCACCCTGGAACATTTTAATTGTTTTAGCTTTTGACCTTCCGTTTATTGCTGGGGTTTTTCCTGTGTTAATGCGTATTTTGCTGTTTGGTGACTCATACTTCATCGTATCTCGCTAATAAGAGTGTTCATTTAACAGTTCGACTGCTTAACAATTTATTGCATAAATGGGTTTCCATTCTCCAGCCTCCTCTCCCGTCTCCCCTGGTGAGGGCAACGCACAGGTTGTGAGAGCTTTGCAATGACTTTGGCCATCGCCCTTTCACAATCCAGGGAACGGCAGATGCCCTTGGCATCAGCGTGATGTTAATGCTCTGCACGGGCAGGAAGGGGAGCCAGCGAATTGGATGCACCTCGTTTTAAGATAACGAAAGGCTCAAACTTTCAAAGAGGCGCAGGGGATCCGTGCTATAGGGCAAGCAGAGATGGGAGCGCTGCGTCAGCCTAACAAACCCCAGCAGCGGGACCCCGGGGTGGGAGCGGCGTGGTGGCACGTGGTCTGGCTGGCCACACATCTTCTGCCACCCAGCCCACGGCGTGCCCTGCGCCGTGACCCGAGCTGCGGCTTCTCCTTAACGCGAGGGTGACAGGAGTCACGTAAGGCTGTATGGGGACTTCAGGGCGCGCTGACCTCCCCGGTGCTCAGATGGCAAAGCCGGAGCAGAGACCGAGGGGCACAAAGGCAGCAGCAGAGCTGAGCGGCGACTTGCGCCTTCCCCCAGCCAAGCCAGGCTTCAGGAGCAAGTGCCAGCCAGTGCTGCGCACACCTAAAATCGCTCCTGTGAAAACCAGCAAAATACCGAAAGGCTCTCTGGGGCTGCTGGGCTGGGGAGGAGGGAAAGGAACTGTCTTGTCTTTATTCTGCCACCACCTCAGCAGCTGCAACAAGTTTTGGCTCACAAAACAGCTGTAAAAATACCAGTCCTGGTTCAAATGCTGGGAGACGAGGGCTCTTGGACTCACTAAGAGAGATATGCTTACCGGAAGTCATATCCTACATAAAAATACCATGCAAAAGGAATAACAAGGTAATTATAGAAACCAGAGGTGGAAAAATCCTGTAGTCTTCTAGTCTACTGCACCCTGCTCAGTGCGGGACCGCTCGGTGTGGGGCAGACTTCAGAACTCGGACTTTTAAAGGGAAGATTTAATAAACACTGAGAAATGTTTCTAAATATTTAGAAACCCCAAAATAACAGATTTTCAGGCCAAGCGGTACAAACAGAAGATGAATTTAGAAAACTGTTAAAAATCAACAGCTTTTGCGTGCACCAAAATATATTTCTTTGACTAGCAAGCATCACCTCAGGCATGATGCTGCAAACAGAGCTGGAAGGATGCTCAGCCCTTTGCAGAATCAGGCCCAAACAAATACCTACCGTGGCTTCCCTCTTGTTCCCCTTGCAATCAATAGCAGAAGTGATGCAAAAAGCTTAATGCTTTGGGAGGTACTCAGCGAAACAGTCAAATGTGAGCAAAGCCAAGCTAGGCAGAATGGAGCTTTACATTTTCCTGTGAAATACTGGAGTATTGCAGTAGGAAAATTAATTTGCTTAATCATTAGCAAGAAAAACCACAAACCAAAGCAAACCAAAACAAACCCCAATGCAATAACAAATCTCTAAGGAGAAAGGGAATTGTTTCTCTGTTAACTACTTTGAGACAAAGCACTGGAAGAAAAATGTCCAGTTCCAATAATGTCATAACCCGATTACAGCCTGCACAGAAGAGCTAAAACACTTGCAGAACAATGAGTAAGAAATTAAGTTTTAAATTGAGTGCTGGCCCTATCTTGTGTCACTTCTTCATATTCTAGTAGAAAGGACACCGCTGAGCTCATTTCATATACAGCAGCGTGAGATGCCTGGATGCAGACATCATTTAGTCATCTCATATATGTTTCTCCCCATTTCTTTCTCCAGGAGGAATGACAAATCTAGAAATGTGACTGCACTTTGTTTTATTATGATATTGATTTTTCTGCAAAGGGAAAGTGCATTTATCCCCCAGGTCTGTGCGCTGGCAAGAAAGGGTTAACAAAATGTTTATCACAAAGCTGGCTTCAGAGTTGAAAGTAATGTGATCAGTAATGAATTTTGTGTTACATTAGGTTGTATAAATGGACAGACAAGCGCAGACAACAAGTGGCCAGGAGTCGGGGCTAATCTAATGATGTAAAAATAGAGACAGCACCAATTATACTTGGGGCCAGCTCAGAGCTCCTGCAGGGACTGCAAATGAATAGGTACAAATCAAATTACTGACTAATAGACGCACTACAAGAGAGGGCAGTCAATGCTAAATACATTAGGGCCTTGTGACCTCTCTGCTCTGAACAGCAGAATCCTAAATTTGACTTAAAAAAAAAAGAAATCAAAGAAACTCTTGTTCGTTTAAGGAGAGAAATAGAACAATGTTATTTGTGAAATGATTTGAGACACTAAGATATTTTTTGTTTTGTTCCCCTACGACCATGTTATGTAGGTAACCCTTTGAAAGCTGACAGAGGGTTTGCTTTTAGAACAAGGAGAAATATTCTTTGTGCAAAAGTTAAGACCTAATAACAATACAGTTATGTTACATACCAAAACATTTCAAAGCCATGTGCCTCTTTGTGGTGATGTTTTTTACTGCTACTTCACCGGCTGTGTCTGTATCAAAAATAAAATATTTCTTAAAAAATGCCTTGATTAAATAAGAAGAAAAAGAAAAGGAATCTCCCCACACCACAATTGATAATAAGTAAATGCAGTTGATCAACTTGTTATCAAATGGCAGAAAGTCAGAGCTGTCTCACGGTATCAGTGCTCACTTCAGAAACATCAGCAGACTTTTTCTACAAACAGCAATGAACCTAAATTCACACCAGAAACATTTGTAGTATCAGCATTCTTTCCCCCCGCCCCCCTAAATAAGAAAGGAATTGGAAGAAAACCCACTAAAAACTCCCCGGGGCTGATGATGAGCCAGATTTGGAGACCTGGGAAATGGCTGGGAAGTTAAAGATGCCCTTGTTGGCCCTCCAGGGCTGCGGGACGGGGCTGCTCCAGGGACACCGGCGTGGGCAGGAGAGGACGAGAAGCCCATGCTGAAGGGCTTCATGTCTTGCACGGGGCAGCTGTGCTGCTGTTGCGTGTTGCACATGAGAAATAACTACTAAAACAACGTTAAAATGTGTGCAATGCAAATGCTGCTCTTCTTATCGTCCAGCACTTCAAAAATGGTGGCTCCTAAAGAGCCCTGCATTTTCATTTCTTTTAAAAGAGTCTCATCCAAATAAACCTTTTGTAGGAAGAACTGCATTGAGCTCTTAGACTTATTTGAAGGGGGTAATTTAATCTCTGACCCTGGGATGAATATTCTGAAAGTTCAAAGGCTGCTTTTAGCATCAATGTTACTTGATCCGCCAGTGTCTTTGCTGCCCAAGCTGGTTTTGCATTGAACCTATGCAGAAATCTCTTTGCAGAAACGCTCGTCAGAGGGAAAATCAATTGTTGTGTGTTCCTGTGTTCCTATATCCCACAGCCAGGTTAGGAATAAGACCACCTGAGGAGAGGGAAGGGAAAAATTGTCTTGGAAAAATAAAAAGGAAGAGGAAGGAAAGAAAGAGGGAAAGAAAGGGAGGGAGGGATGGAAAGGTACTGATCGAAGCTCTGACTCTAGACAGGGCTAATCCTATTCCTGAAACTCAGTGTACAGGTACATCTGTGTCCAGGTGGCTGCTCATCTCTGAACACAGCTTGTGACCACAGACATTTCCTCTTTTGGAAAAAACCCAGGAAGGATGCTCCTTGCCCGGGAGCAGAGGGCAGCGGCTCCCTCTCCTCCCCCCGGCAGAGGAGCACGCTTCCCACCTCAGCCAGGCACCCCAGAAAGTGTGTGACTTCACTTCTCCAAACCACAGATTTCACATAAAGATTTCAAAAACATTCCCCTGCAAAGCTCAAAGGTGCCAAGACCAGAGTTAACTTCAGGCCAGTGTAACCACACGGCTTCAGCTGGGGACCAGGATCCCAACTGCCCTGAGTGCCGAGCCTGGGGTTTCCTATGGGCTATTCCCTAACAGCACGTTTAATTAGCTCCACTTACTTACATCCCATTAATCAGGTTAAAGAGTTTGCTTCAACATATGAGCTTCCTTCATCGCATTATGAGTTTGTTCATGAACTTTGGAAGGAATCCAGACAGTTTCTTCCGAGGGCCAGGCGCAGGGTGCTCTGCAGCGTTTGCACCTCACCGCTGTGCCACCGGCTTTCCGCAGGTGGTGGCTGACAGGCTTGGAGTTTCGCAGGGGTTTTCGAAGAAAATGAGCCATACCTAATTTTTTTCTGAAACTTTATAATGGGTTTTAAACACCTTGCTTTAAATTCTTCAAACCTTGCGGGTTGTATTGACCGTACTTGCCTCCTTCCCTGTTCAGACCTATAGCACTGGTTCCAAGGTGCAAAATTTAGGGGGTGCTCTGCAGTTTTTAATATAGGCTCTTACTGCAAGTTCATATGTGTTCCTGAGACAGGACAGATTGAGAAAAAAGATATTTTGCTCTATAAACTGCAGTGTAAACTGAGCCATCACAGGGTACTGGATTTCATGCTGAATTAAAAAAAAAAAAAGGATACATGCCCACAAAAAGCAATTCTACTCTTGTGTGTCCACAGAACAGTTCCGCCACTCGTAAAACGCTGCAGCAATGTGGATTTGGGTATGCTTTGTCAAAATAAATTAGATACGAATATAAGTACAACATTCAGGCAGCCAGACAAACTGTAACAGAGAAGACGCAGCAGACGGGCAACGGATCGGAATCACACACTGCAAACACAGTAAGCCCCATCCTGCATCTCCACAGCTGCCCGGGCTCCAGTGGCTCTTCCTGGCGGAAAAACCATGGGTCTGACTGTGGCAGCGGCACATCTGTCCCTAAAGGAAGTTTGTTGTATTGCCTATCCTGACAAAATAACCTGAGCAGTGATGAATACCTACTTATTTTATATATTGACAATCCTCTCTTGGAAACCTGTCTGTTGTGTTAGTCTCCTAAAGAACACATCTACCCTTCTGTCACTGCGCTATGTGCTTTATAGTAATAAACCTGAGAAAATGCAGAGAACGGGTTTTGATTTGGTAAATCCCGCGGAAGTCGAGCTGGAAGCTGTGCCTAGATTTAACATCCAGCTAAACCTTTCAACCTGGTGCTGCAGATGCGGAGCCGCACCGTTTGATGCTCGCTGCTGTGCTGGAGTTGGTAACTCCCTTCTGGGACTGACTGACAGATCCACTGGTTTCCTTTCAGGCCAGCCTACCTCTTAAGTGGACGTGAGCGGGGGTCTAATGAATTTGGGTCCCTGGGATGCACACAGACCATGCTGTGCCTCTGCAGCAAGAACCCACATCAGCATCATGGCTACGGATGTCATCCTCAGCCTGGGGGGGACAGGCAGAGAGTGCAAGGGGAATCTGTCTCCTGGGCTTCAGCACACTGAACCCCCATGGCACAGAAACAGGGGACAGCACCAGAAATAGTCTTCCACACACACATTTCAGAAAACATCCCGTCACTCAGACTGTAAAGGCTTGGTCCCCTATTATAGACTAATTTTCAATATTATGCCTAGAAATGACCAAAATGAATTTGAAAGCTTAAGAAACGTACTTGTTGAAGCAATACATAAATCAGAGGATTTACTGATTACAGTATTTTTGGAGGGAAAGATTTCTAGCCTGGGCTGCCAACTTCTGCTTGTCCAGTTTGAGTGGAATATTGTCAGAGAGATTTGTCTCCTGGAAGCACAGTTTCATAAACCACAATACCAGCTTTTTTTTTTTTTTTTTGAGAATGCAATGTGAAGCTCCAGCACATACTCAGAAACTATACTGCAGATGTAAATATTGTAGCTGCTTGAAAACAAAGCTTTGCAAGCAAAAGAGGTCACTGACCACTAACATTTTGAGAAGACTTTTTTTTTTTTCAGTGAGAGTTTGACAGAAACTGAAACAGCAAAACCATCTTTTTGCATCTTTGCCAATTTATGCCTTCTTTGGAATTAAATGTGTATCTAGGCTGACAGCTTATGTACAGCAGACTCCACTTAAGATAGACATGGGTCATCTGGATAATTGGATAACAAGGAGAAAAGCTGGTTTCCCAATCAAGTCAACTAGCTGGATGACTGGAGTTATCATTTAGGTCACAAGGAAAGTAGATTTTTGGGGGGTCATTTTCCAGACCTGGTTCTTCTCCCATCCACCATCCGACAGCCCTTGGCAACTAGCTGGAATCAGAGATGGAAAAGACCCGTCGGGCCATCTAATTCCCCTTTCTTGCAAATGCCGGATTATTCTTCATGTTTTTGCATCCTCCAGTTTGATGTTTTCTGTAGAACCAAGCTTGGGGCCATTTCCGCCTCTGCCAGTAGCCAGGGACCGCCAAACCAGTGAGGCATTGCCAACCCTGCTTTGCAATGCAACAGGGTAGGTAAGAAACAAAGACACTGCGAATATCTGCTCCCCAAAGTGGTCTGTGTACCATAAGTATGCGTTTCCTCCGCACTACCGCAGCATATCAGCCCTGATTACTATATAAATCTACGTGTCAGCTATGTCCTAACTGTTAAGGCATTAAAAGAATCTTTTTATCTCTTGCCATTAAGTGCATGTCAGGACCAGTTGAGCACTTGATAAAGTCGCACTGTCCACCCTATTGCCCATTTTGTCTTTGTCCACGCCATGGATCCGAGCGCTGCACATGCACGTATCTTCACACTTCAGAGTTAGAAATTTTCATTAATTCATGTTTCAGTTCAAAGATTTTGCAAGTTTCATTAAATCTCTATAAAATGTATTTAAGGAGCGAAGAGAATCGAAGCAGCACAAAGAGGGGCTAAAGGCATGCATAACATGAAGGCATGCATAAGTTCAAGTAAGTAATTTTAGGATTATTAGAAAGAGGTTTATAACTTTGATAATTTTTAGTCCAATGCAGAAATATAAACACTGCCTCTGGAACCAGTACCAATGTATAAATCAACTACCAACAAGCAAATTTACGGTGTCCTTCTCTGCCAAACTCCTTGCTATCATTTCATTGAGGTGAGCGTGAATGGGCAGCAGAGAATCCAAGGAAGAAAACGGAATGTTTTCCAAAGATAATTCAGTTCAGCCTAGGTTTGTTAAGACCTAAGTGGTTTTGGGGGAAGTGAAAACCATCCTACTTGTTATGAGCCAACAAAGACACCTCTTCTTTGAAGCAAGGGTGATGTACCTCCAAACTTATCTTTCCCCATTTATTAACCAGCAGACAGATGCTAGCACTTTACCGTGCTCCACAGCTTGATAAACGGCTGGCAGGCAGCCTGCCACAAGCGCAGCCACGCGTGGGGTAGCGAGCGCTAGTCGACTCCCTCGGCAAGTGAGTTTTCCAGGTATCATCTAAGCAGGAGGGAACTTTTTATAGCCATCGGGTAAGAAGAGCTCAAGAGCTGTTAGGGGATGGAAGTGGAAAGGGCACGGGAGTTCACAGCCTTATCACTAGGTTTTCTCTGCCGCACTGAGTCACCACATGCCCAGATCCTGAGAATAAAGTATGTTAGTGGTAGAGAGAATCCCACGACAGGCAGGAAAACATAGGGTGTAATGACAGCGAGAGGAGGGTAGTGGGATGTGGTGGGTTGGCTCAATGTTCATGTTTCTCACTATTGCCACTTACATTTGTGGCTTGGAGATGGCATCTATCTTACGCTCATTATGAAGATTTACGTGTCTGGAGTAAAAAGCAGGGAGAAATCTCTTTGGGTGCATTTTAGCTCAGTGATGGCACCTCTATCAACAGTTCCTTTCTGTCTTCACACCTGCAGTACTGTGAGCCTAATCTTATGCCGAAGTGGTTGGCACCCTCTGCTATCAGCTGGGTTTGGTGAAAATGGAAGTTCTTGTTTTACAATATAACATAACGTCAAGTCTCTGGGGCAATCAGTCACCTTAACTTGAAATATCTAGATGGCTTCAGCTTTCAGAGAAAGTATTCCCCTCACCTTTCCCCTAACGTACACAGCCTGAAGGGAGCTGACCCGTTATTGGAAGTGGATACCATCCCAAAGTTCACTCTGAACACAGTATGGGTCAGTAAGTGATGAAATACGTGCCTTTGTGCATTTTCACAGCCTGTTTTCCACCTTCACAGCCCTTTACAGACATGAACTGACTAAACTCCACACCAGCAACATGAGGCATCTCTGTCCTCATTGCAGTGATGGAGCACTAGAGTCGTGGACATGTTAAGTGCCTCATCCAAGGCAGCAAACTGGTGGGAATTTGCACCAGATCTGTAACTGACACCCACACGTAGCGTGTCTTTCTGGTAGTCCCAAATCTTAAACCATCCCTTGACTCCATCATTTTCAAGATGGAAATCAGAGGAAAGACAGTTTGAAAGGTGACACGTTGGGCTACGAAGGGTGCTTCTGCACCACCCAGCAACTTGGCTACTGCTATCTGTACCTACATACAAGGGCTTAAATTCTGCTTCTCTGCAGCCTCCTCCTCCAGACTGTGTGAGGTAGCAGCAGTTTGGTGACCTGCCGTGGGCTACGTGCTCAGTAACGACCCACCTGCAAAGCAGGGGGATGAGCAATACGTGAGGGCAACAGCCAACGGAAGAGACAGCTTCTGCTCTGCGCAGCCTTTCTGTAATGTCCATAGGTTGGCACATCCATATGTTTCTGCTAGAGCTTGTCCTCTTCCTCCTTCCCAGGCAAGTTTCCAGAAGAGTGACAAGCAAGCTGGCAGCTGATGTTAGAAGCCACCATTACTATTAGCTGCTGGTCACAACACAAATGGTGTGTGGATCAAAGATGGGCCTAGTCCTTTTACTAGAGGACATTTTTTAAAACAAGTAAAAATTAATGGAAACAATAAAACCACAATAACTGCGCTTTAACATTTCTAAGCATCTCCTACCACCGGGCCCCTTCTGAGCAGCATAATCTCTGACGTGCCATTCCATTCACTTAAACAGATGATATAATTTATCAATATAATGGACACTGATGAAGATGGATTAATTTGGATTACAGAACCAGCGCTTCGCAGTGGCTCTAATTCAGGACACAAAATGAGGATGCGTGTGATTATGACATTGTTTGGAGCAGGGTGGGCAAGGGCAGCAATCTGCACAGCGACTGGGACGTGCCCCAGTTGGCAGGGGAGGGAGGAGAGCCCCTGTCACAGCTCTATGGTAAGGAAGCCTCAAGCCCCAGTATTTTGCTTCAAGTTACTTTAGGCTTCTCGGACTACGTTTACGTGATCTACCACTATTTTCTTTTTATAAATGACTTCTCTCACGCTAAGTGAGATCCCCATAAAAGTTAACTAATCAGAGAGGCAGGGTACAGAGAAAAGGAAAAGCAAAATTTAAAAAGAAAAATAAAAATCACCATTGGGTGAGATGTACGTGATCTCTGATCACACCTCTTCTTTGTACCTGTTCCTGATCCCACTATGTCCCTGCTGGGAGATTCGCACATCGCATCGGCCAGGCGCTCCCGAAGGCCCTCTTCAGTGTGCTCCATGGAAGACATGTGGCGGAGACCGAAGTTCTCGGGCCAGCTCCCACACACCTCCAGCAAGGTCACGCTCCGGTCGAAGGCACCTTCAACAAACAACAGGCAAATGTTTGGGAGACCCTGGGACCAAACGACTTCCATACATATTATTTATTGCATTGGAAAGAAAGAAACCCTTGCATTTTGAGTTCCTGAAAAGCTAATTTTAGCACATTAGTTAAAACCTTGGTGTTAACAGCACAGCAGGAGCACGCAGAGCCCCACGTACTGAACAGCTTTGACCAAGCAGCTGTAAGCAAAAAGGTTAAATTAAAAATACAGACTCAGTTCTGGTCTCACACTAGTGAGAGTCAGGAAATCGGCATAATGACACTGAGGGAAATGACATGCAATGTTAAAAAACTGTATATATGTTATGAAGCACATGTTAGACAACTAGAAATTATTTTTGAAGTTGATTTGTCTTTCACTGGGCTGCTGTTGAGCACCCTTTCCCCTCCTCATCTCAGACAATGGAAACAGTCAAGTCATTTTGTCTTTGCTAATAGGCACAAATCTCAGCTAAAATCCCTTTCTTCCTCTTGAGCAGAAAAGTGCAACAGCGTGATACGCTGCTGAGGAAAGGACAGCTTGCTTTCTGCCTTGCGTTGGAAGTAAGTCTACTGAGGGAAAAAAGCGAGCCCTTCTTTCAGTCTGGAATATCTGTGGATTTTCTCCATTCCTGCACCGTGAAATTTTCGGTCAAACGTGAGCTAACAGAGAGTCTTCCAGCAGCAGCGCTTTACTGAAGATGCTGGCTATTGTGACGGAGCGCACGTACCTACAAAAGATACTTAAAATAATTCCTTAACTTGCAGTTATTACCTCATTCACAACAGCGTATGATGTTCTGCTGAATGCAAAGATTAGATTCTGAATTCAAGATCACTTCAAAGTACAAATTAAAATTATTCTACTTTATTATACGGCAAGTCTTCTGCGAAGGCTTACTTAAATCATTCCCACTTGGAACAAGATTACAGTTATGCTTTGTTGCTTCAAGCACATACCATTTACTCAACTATTAGGTAACTGAATATGCAGCATTTATTGTGCCTGGTTTCTGCCAGCCTACCGAGGGGAAAAAATGCAAATGCCAATGTTTCTCAAAGTTAAAAGTACATGAAACACGTCCTTGTTATCAGGCCTTTGGTTTTCCCCTTTGATCAGCCGTCAGAAACTATCTACACTTGTAGTCTGTGACTGTACAGCTTCACAGCACACTCCCCGCCACTGACAGGTGGTAATAGAAAGGGTGAGAGACCAAGCCCCGCGGCAGGCGTCCCTTCCTCTGATAACGTCCAAAGTACCGGGTGATAACCGTTAGTAAACACTCGGGCGGCCGGTTAATCCATACATCAGCAAAGAGGGGCAGATAATTTTGAACTCTAATGGCATGGACAAAAGCACCAGGGCTGGCATTCAGGGATTTATATGGGCTGCAATGGTGACTTCTGGCTCCTGAATTTCATCGGCGCGCACAACTTTGATTTATCTCTCTGCCTGGCTGCAGAGTAGATTCCTGGCACTAGAAAACCATCAACACTAAAATGGACCTCTACAAAATGGGACCGTGGCTCTTATGTGATACATGCACTTGAACTCTGGATGAATCCCAGTTTAAACCGAGAGGAGGAATGACCAAATATTTCAACTTTTTAATGGGTCTTTGGATTTATAAGGTTACTCCAGTCTACTAATTTGTTTTAAAGCAAGGGTTCTTGAAGCTTGTTTGAGAAAATGCAGTGAGGAGGTGAAGTCATTTCAACGATGTTTAAGTCTCTGCAACATTTCCATGTTGTCAGCTATCCTAACTGCAGGAGGAAAAGCAAAATCTGATCTCTTTTTGAAGCTTCTTTTTTCAGTTCATTCTTCTGGGGTTTCACGCAACCCTGAGAGCTCCACTCCGCATACACTCCAAGACCCCAGCGATTTCAGCTGTTTTCGATGGGGCTGTTCACGTGCCCGGAGAGCTACCGGGGGGCTTTTAAACCTGCATCCCAAACCCCCAGGGTGGCAGTGGGGAGATGATGAACTCCCACAGGTTTGCAGGGTTGTGCCAGAGATGAGAAATCTCTTCTTTACTAGTGTCTGCTCTTATTCCAAAAGTGAGAAATGGGAGCATTTCTGCTCCTATAAGCAGACATATGAATAATAAGGCAAATGGCTTTTGAAGCTCTGCCAAGATGCCTGCATGCGTACGGGGAGAAACTTCATAGAGCGCCGGGCTCTGGCTCCTGAGATACTTGAGTGAGAGCAAAGGAGACAAGTGCAGCGTTACCCCTGCAATCAGGGCCAAGAGCTGCCAAAACTTCTTAGCAGCAACGTGTGAGGTTGCAAGTGTTAATGTAAATGCAGGTTAGAGGGATTAACTGCACAGAAAGTTTTCTTGTAAAAAACCGTAAGGCTGGTGAAGCTCCAGTTTTATCTTTCCTCCCTTTTCACTCCTTTTCCATGGTAGGAGTTCACATCTGGCAATATGATTCACGTCCAGGCAGCCAGCTATGATTCACCAGCCACCACTGTGCCCCATGGGTGATCACCCTGCCCGTCAGTAACGGGGCAGAGGAGGTCTGGGTGCCGTCATCTGCTCGGTGTTGCAGTGGAGTCCACAAATTCCTCCTTATTTCAATATACGCATTGTTAAAATGGGTTCCACGGAAAGCTGAACACACAGATGTGCGACTGAGGTTACTCAAGGCGCGGGGGTAGAAAACAGGACCTTGATTGAACAGGCAGGTCCTCTCCTACCAAAAAGCCCTGGCTCTGTCCCTTTTTGATGTAAAACAAAACTGTTTCAGGAAAAACAAGATTGATTGTCATGGACCTTCCTTTTCTTCTTGCCATTGCATCAGCAGACAGCAGATGTATCAAATAATTTTTTCAAGGCAGAATTAAGTCCTGGGTATTTTTACACCTCGGAAAATTCTTCAGTGAAGTGCATGAAATAGCAGATGGGCTGGTTGCTCCCCAGGAGCCTTTGGGTGCTTTGCCCTACGTACATCGTTACCAACGGCACACGAGCTAATGGCATTAAACTTACACTGATAGCAGCTCACCATATCTCTACTATTTATTAAATTGTAATCTCTTTCTGGCTGCCTCGCTCTCCCCTTTTCAATCCTAGTATCTCGGTTGATAACGTATCGAATTCCCCATCGTCGGCCAGAGACAAGTTTACAAATAAACCTCAGTGCAGTGTCCCGCTCTCAAAATCCCCAAAACCCACAGCCAGAATGTAACTGCAGAACCAAAGCGGCTGAGAAAGCTCCTGCTGATTCAAGGGATTACCGAAGGGTTGAGAGAAGGCAGGCTTCACCCCGTGCCTTTACTGACAAACCGCTGAAATCCTACTGACAGCCATCAATATCAGACCTCGACGTGTGAAGCCTAGCCTTTCTTCTGTCCCCCAGACCTGATACAGCTTTGACGGTGGAACAGGTTCCACCTACAAGGAGCAATTCTTTTAGAAACAACTTAAGAAAGAAGCAAATTAGGTATTATTGTAGCCGAGCAATTACTAGTGAAATCCTGGTGAAAACTCATTAAATCACTGAAAAAAATCCCATTGACTTAAAATTGTGTCAATATTTCATTCTATCACGCGGTGCTTTCAAGCTAGCAGAAGGTTTACTTCTCCCCTTATTTACTGAAGATGAAACCGTGTGGAAATTAAGACCATCAGCCTCCTTTGTATGATGCCCAAGCACTATCCCAGATCCCCTGCACTACAGACCAAAACCAACCCCAAATCAAACCAAATGGAACAAGCAGAAACCTTGGCTTGAACAACTAGGTTCAAAGTGCTTTGTTTTGCAGTGCCAGCGCGTTTAGCTTTACACTGCCCCAAACACTCCGAGCTAATTCTGCTCTACATGCAGGATTTTCCTATTAAAACTTTAATTTTCTCCTGATACCGATCTGCCACTTCTGTCCTTCACTGACATTTGCCTCCCAACAAGAGCTGCCTTTTCCTCACGCCGCTGCTGGACGGAGCAGAATCAGGCCCCTCGTCTTCCTGCTTAATGTTTCTCGCATTTTATTAATGGCAAAGGCTTCTGTTATTCCTCATACCAAATTACCTTGCTTAGAAGCACAGGATTTGTCTTTTGCATTGCAGTTGTTTCAAGGCTTTTAATATAAAAGGAAAATAAATTCTACAGAAGGAAAAAAAAAAAATTCCAAACCTTGGAAACATCCTTTCATTTCACAGTTAGCCCTACCGACCGAGACCGAGAAAAACAGAGAAGTGTATTTTCTTCTCTGAAAAATCCAGTAGTAAAAAGTATTTTTACAAAATATTTTAATGCTTCTAGTGTGTTATTTTTCTAAGTCAAAATAGCTCAGCTAAATCTTTCACCATAGCCCTTTAATTCGAAAGCCAGGGGAAATTTTTTTCATTAAACCTCTGGACGGCTTTGTTTAAAATATGAAATCAAGTAGCTCCATTTCCTGTCTTCTAAGGAACAGTAAATCAAAAAGTGTACGTTCTCCAAAAATACAGTAATGGTTCTATTAAAGAGCTTGACAGTTTTGAGCCTCACCTTGCATATTGCAACATACGTGTGAGCAAAAATAACAGAGTAAATAGGAGAGGAAATGACCTGCCAATTTTAACCGATAAAAGATGCATCCTTCTCACGAAAGGGGTGGGGGTTCGACCCCTGGGGACGGCAGACCCTGGGGCACGACCAAGAGGGTCTCGGAGGGAGAGGAGGGGCTGCCCGTCACCAAGCCTCTGCCTTTTCTGGCCCCTTCAGAAGCAAGAGCGGACTGTGAAGGGAGTCCTGATCCGCTCGGCACCGCAGGCACCGGTAACCGCAGCGTGAGCATGACAGAGCTGCCCAGAAAAGCCTCGGCCGGGAGCGAGAACCTCATGGGCGTGTGAGGAACCAGCGCATGGAAACTCCTTGCCCAAAGTAGTGAGTCAAATTGTAACATACCCTGTTTAAATATTAATGGTTGAACTTTCCTACGGGGTTTGCCAATTCACTTCCATGCCATAACTTTGTTACTCCAGGGGGAACGTCACAAAGCAGCAGCTCTCAGTACATGAACGGGGACCTGTGCAAATGCCTTACTTAAGTGTGGAGGAAGCGGCATCTCCCCAACCTGCCCGTATCTGACTTTTGAACGCGTGCCCGTGCTGGGCAGCACGTGCTGCTGATTCTCGCCCGTGCACGGCTCACGCGCTGCCTTCCTGCTCTCCCACGGCGTGTGCACACCGACTTACGTGTGACAGACTTTACAACAACTCGCCTCCGTGTACGGCTGCTGAATCAAGGTGTGAGTGTTAACTACCGCCTTTGGAAACGATGGCAGGAGCTACAGCCTTCGCGAGTAACTCTATCTCCCTGTCATCTTCCCTCCCACGGAGTTTCTTTTTTTCCAGAATCGCTCACAGTTCTGCTATAAACAGGACATTACTCACCAGCTCTGTATCCTGTGAGTGCATTTAATTAATGGAGACTTCAGTCGGGGTGCCCAGTCCCACAGGCAACGAACACTTTCAAATCCCTTTGAACTTTTGGCTAAGCGAGGCTGAGAGGTTCCTGCGTCCCTCCTCAGCGCACTACAGACTTGTAAACAAAAATACTGTTTATTCCTCTGTCATTATTTCTAAATGAGTTTTAAAGCAAACATGCAGCTGCCGGGAGGAGCAAGCCTGGCGGTGGGGTGGCCCCAGGAGCCCCCGGGCCCAGCGGCTCTACGGGGATGAAGGTGGATGGCTGGGCAGGAGGTTGCCCAACTGTTGCCCATGTCTGATGCGGCAGTGGCCACATGCTCCCTCTGCCCAGCTCAGGACACTGGCCAAGCCGATGGGTGGCAACATTCAGGATCATAGCGGTGCCACGGTGCAAGCTCAGCAGGTCCTCAGGGACCACCTCGCCCTCCTCCTCCTCCTCCCCACCGCCCCGACAAACACCGTCTCCTCCAGTCCTGCACAAGGGGTTAACCACAGGCTCCGGAGAAGCATTTCAGATGATTAGGAACATAGCCAGCGATCACAGCCATCGTGAAGGCTTTCAAATGTGAGCGAGGCTGCGATTTTCAGAGCTGGAGCAGTGAGATATTTTTATAAATACATAAATCTTTTCAAGGAAAAACAAATATAGAAGAAAGAATGTAAACATTATTGTAAAATGCATAATAAAATGTCTGTTGTTTGTTAATTTTGCTCCTTATTATCCAGTCTATCTGTACCACCGATGTTGAAACATTTGCCTTTTTTTTTTTTTTAAACTCCCTTATTCATTTAAAAATAGTTTCCTGCATGTTATATGAATAAGCAAAACCTAAGGTCCTAAATCCAGGAGAACTTTGAAGTATGAAACCCATGGTCTATGGGAACTATGTTTTCATTAATCAAAGTAGATGTTTCTAAAGCCATCAGATTTATCATGACTGGATTTCATATGTGAAACCCAATATACACACAGACATACACTGCTTGTCCTTTTGGATTAGTTCTGACCTTTTACTCTCCTTTCTGAAGGATCTGCCTTTCCTCAGAGCAAGGCTGCCCTGTTTTACCACTGCAGCAGCCAAAGGAGCCTTGACAAAGTACGTTTTCAACTCTCCGCTTTCTGTGTCTGAGTACGAGTCTGGGTTAAGGTCAAAACATAAATGATTAAGTATATTTATTAAACTCTGCCTTTGCCTTGAATGCTCCCCGCGACTCTGTTACGTGCCATCCAAATGGCAGTTTCACACCGGCCCGCTGCTAATACACCTGGCCACCAAACGAGGGACCCGAGTGTCACTGCAGCACCAATGCCGTGCCCCAGGCTGGCAAAAGCTGAAGGAAGCCCCCCAGAGCCCCCCGAGCATCGCCGAGGGCTCCTGCAGCCCTGGCCGAGCTGCTGGCTTCCCCAGAGGCGCGGAGGTTAGCAAAAGGACACGGGAGAGAGACGGGATGGTTTAAAAACCGGAGGCAGGATGTGACATCCATCCAAAGCAGGACTTAAAAGATAAAATGCAAAAAAATCTGCGTTTGGTGTCGGTGGGGGAATTTATGCCGCGGTTCTGCCGTACCAGAAGGACAGGACTTTGTCATCTGGCTTTAAAGAGTAAGGCAGGGGCCGGGGGCGAGCGCGGGCTCTGCCGTGGGCACAGGCGGCTGCCGCGGTGTGCTGCCGGCACCGATGGGGAAGAGGCAACTCATCTACAGCCCAAGGAATTCAGTGCATCGAACAACAAGTTGAGTGTATTTTTGCAATACTGGATGCAATTTATTTAGCGGTCTAAAAGCAAAAAGAGATGGAAACTACAGTATAACTGGATGCTATTATGATTTTAAAAACAAAATACCCCTTTGTAATAAAATTAATTTTCGAGAAAAAAAGTTCCCCCCCCTCCTTAAATAGCAAGATTCTTGCATATTTTAACTCTTTACAGCTTTGCAGAATCAGAATGCCTGGAAAAAATCAGGAATGCCGTGATCAGCCCCAAGCCCCCTGAGAGATTAACATTTCTTTACATTTAATCCTGACATAAAGTAGAGTGTCCTGGAGAACAGAGAGCTCTGCACCAGTCGGGGCAGTTGGGGTGGGCGCGCGTTACCAGGTACGATTCTGCACAGCAGAAAAACTTCACCTGATGCTCTTTCAACCTCCAGGTCTGGAAATTTCATTAAAAAAGGCTTCACAAAAGATCTTCAGCACTTTTTAGTTTTTGCAAAGTTGGAATTGTTTTCTTGTGGTATTCACATACTTGTAATTCTCAGTCCTGGTTAAAATTAGAAAATCCAGTAACTTTTTTTTCCTCCTAGTAAAACTTCCCACTCTCTGAAGATCTATGACTTAGTTAAGCTTACAATAAGATGATTATTGAGACATTCAACAATGCCTAGGAAATTTAAACACACAATGAATTCCATTAAATCTCAGTGGAGGCTTTTTTAGACAAGTCTTTATTTTGTTTTACTTCTCGTCTGAACAAAAGCCGTGATTTTATGATGCTGAAGCCTTTTTATTGGCTTCCCTGGGAAAAGCTGCATAAGATGCAGGAAGGATGCATCTGGTATTTCTGTGACACTACATAATGATGCTTATTTGCCTATATGCCAAGTCATTTCTGAACTCTTCGGGAAAGGTTTGCAGGCATACCCTGTCCTAGCAAGCTCACTTTGCGAGGCAGAAATATGCCAATTCCACTGGAGGGACTTGAATAATATATTACTTCCCTTAAGAAAACAGCAAGATTTATCTCGCTTATTATCAATCTCGTGGCATGTGCAAATGCACGTATATATACACACACGTACAAAGGACACACAATGGATTATAAAAGGCTCATATTTACCGACAAGTAAGGAAAGATCTGACAGCTCATTGGGGTTTTCTGGATAACTAAGATCTTATGTTTCGCTTTGAGACACAAGTGTGGATTTGTCATATTGCTTGAGAATTAGTGGTAACTGTCTGAGCCAAGGAATTTAATTCCGATTGTTTCATTTGAATTAAAAAAATCTTACTGTTGAAAAAACATTGGAACTGCGCTATATACTAATATATCACTCAAGTTGTAATTGGAGACTCTTTCTTGTGTAATAGAAACAGAGAGTGTAATGCTTGGAAAGGCCAAGTTCATGGTGGGTACAGTTCCTCTGCAGTTGAACGGTAGGGAAAAGCATCTCTTAAACCCGCTGCAAAGCAGGGGCGAAAGCTTCCCAATCCCAGAGCCACCTGGATGGAGCTGGGATGGATGTGGCCCAGCACGCTGCCCTAAACCCTGCCCAAGCATCCTTAACGTCCTCCCGCTCAGCAGGGCGAGTCCGCCAGGGACAGACACTTCTGCCGGGCTGCCGGTAACAACTTCTTTGTAAGTAACACGGACACAGAGAAATGTTCACAAACAAGGGGAGATAAAGGACTGTTTCTTATCGGCTAGGAGAGAAAGTTTGCAGAAGAGAATCTGTAGGAAAGCGGCCGAGCAACCACCAAAGCTCCGGAAATGTGAAATTTGGTTTATATCACTAGCAACCAGTTCAGAATGAAACTGAAATATTTTTTGCATTATAAGAGCAAATATTTCTCTGGTCTCATATCACCTTTTCCAGATGAAACATTTCACAACCCAGCCGACATATAAACAGAAACCAAAATATTTTCCTAAGGTGCATCACTAATCCCACTCGGGGCCTCTAACTTGTAATTTATTTGTCTTACCTCACTATGAGATAATGTACGCCTCAGTTCCAAGCTACTGTCTAATAAGTACTTGTACACAGGATAAATAAATCTCATTTGCAAATACCAGGCACTCGCTGAGTGTTTGGGAGGAGCTCGGGGGGTGATTTCTATTTTCCTGCTGGTCATTGCCCAGCACGTGCATGGCAGTGCCCCGGCTCCTGCCAGCCCCAAACTGCAACGGCGCCTGCAGCCTTCCTAAGCACGAGGCATCTGTGGTTTGCAACTGCTTTGTAGAAATTAGCATATTTGTGTCATTTATAGCAGGGTTTCCATGTCAGTAATGTAACCCCTTGCCATGCGCCTATGCTGTAACTGACTTTTCCTTAAGGAATAACAGAGGAGCGATGACCTTATTCTAACGCTTTCTGTAGCAAATCTCACTGTGTTAACATTCGATTTATTAGGGTTATATCTAATACTATGTGCACAGCCTGCTCTAATCACAGCTTCCCTACAAGTACTTTAACGTATTTCACAATCAGCACAAGATGGATTCAGGTATTGAACCAGAGTGATGGAAGTGTTTGTGTTCGGGGCAGCTGAGCGGCTGCTCTAAGGATAGAGTACCACGAACCACCAGGAACTGGTTTGGAAACTTACTCTTGCTACTTATTAATTGAGCGACCAAGATCAGGGAATGCATGAGAGATTACAAAATGTACCAACATGGGCCAAATCCGAGACAAAACGAGTTACCAGCGCTGATATAAAAAGTTTTATTGCTTATACCGGGGATGAGCTGCAACATCAAGGTTTAAGTAACTGACCCAAGGTCACTGGGCAAGTCTGTGCAGGGTTGCCTAGAAAAAAAACTTCCATCTGAGGACAACCCAGTGCAATGCCACATCTTCCTAGAGGGTATGAAAACATGGACAGGACCTCCAGAGCCACCGAGTCCTGCCCTGGCCAGGCAGCAGGTCCCAGATGCCCTTCCATCAGCTCTGGGCGTTTTGGAAATTGCCTACTCAAAGCCTGTAGATCCCTCCAAGGACATTAAGAAAACGTGTTTCTTTAAAGACTGCAGAGAAATGTGAAATTTTATGTTTAGAAAATAATAAAAATTCAAAAAACCCTTAAACTTGTTTCCCTGTAAGCCTTCCAAGTCAGGGAAGATAAATTCTTTTGGCCTGATTCTGAGTTCATTAAAAGCACGTGCCAAGTTGCACAAGCTAGTTATCTAAGCTCCACCAAGGACTGGACCTACGAAGCACTGAAATCTCTGGTCCCAAGCCAGCTTAAGCATATACTTAATTTTAAGCATGCAAACAGCCACAGTGACTTCAGCGGTAGTATATATATGCTGAAAGTTAAGTGTGTGCTTAAGTGTGCTGCTGGAGGGGGGCCAGAGCACTTGGTGACTTGCAGTACCCAGGTCTGATCTCTTCCCAAACCCTGTCCAAGGCAGGGATTTCACTCCAGCCAGGCAGGCTTTGGAAAGGCCAGGCAGAACCCAGCTGGTCAGGAGCCAGCAGACCCGTCCTCGCTGTCTGAAGTTTTCCTCCGCATACATTGAGGAGGTTTTGCCCTTGTCACTTACGTTATCCATCAGACATCTGGTGGCTGGATAAGGCAGAGCGACGTTGCAAGGTGAGATGATGGAGTGAAAAAATTATTGCAACTGGCATGTCCTAGCCTAAGGCTTTCGGTCATTTAACTCATCTCACTCTCATCCTCGGCAAAGACTGTACTCAAAGGGCAGGAGATTTACCCTTCTACATGCCTCATGTTTGCACTTGGCAATTTGCAGTAACAACTCCAAACGCAAACAGGAGTTAGGCAAAGACAGCTCACCGTTTACAGCTAAAAGCAAAGCTTTCAGGAATGAGCAAGAACTACTTAAAAAAAGTCACACAAGGACTTCTACTGCCATGAATAAGACTACCGTTTTTTCACTTGACAATGGCACTCTGACCTCGTGTTACAGCAATCATAAAAGGTGACTAGAAGGGTGTGCCTATAGGGCATTATTCTTACAGGGAAAAATTAAAATTAAAATTTTCCTTACTAATGCCCTTGGAATTTCTCTGTCTTCTCCCATCGTATCACTGCCCATGAAAAAACCCCACTACATACAGGTTTTTCAATAAAGGGGAGATGACCATTTGTGCACAGGTTAAAGTCTGCTGCCAGATGCTCAGTGAAACTCCTTGACTTCAGACGAACAAGGCTGTTCCAGTGAAGATGCTGACCGAAGGGACCACGCCAGATCCCTCATCCCTGCAGGCTTCTGCCCCGCCGGCTGCTGCCCACCGGGGAGCTGCATCGCTGCTTCAGCTGTACACTTCCATCTGTGTCACTGAGACAAACGCATCTCTCACAAAAGCACAAAAGGACAGAAAGTAGGTGCATCAACCCAAACAAATGCAGAAAAAAAAAAAAAAAAGTCAAGGGTAAGAAGAAAGTCTGATAATTCATGTTGTGCCATTAATTTATGAAATGCAGTGTGCTCTAATTTGGAACCACAAGAACCAGATTTTTATAGTCAATCTTCTTTTTTCTTCCTTCAATAGAACCCATTTTGGAGCACTGATGGCAAGGACATGCTTTGCTGTGATTTATAAAGCAATGCAACCTACAGTGTAGTTTGGGATTAACCATTCAACCAGAAGTCACCCAGAGCCCAAAGGGATCACGTACACAGGGATGAAGGAGATACTTCAGTGTCTGGAAGTCCAAATGACGATGCCCCAGATCCTTGCCTGACCCCACAGGCCCCATCCCTGTCTGGCAGATTTCCAGGAAGATCCAGGAAGAACCGCCCCAGTTTTCCCAGCGCATCTGGGATGATCGAAGCGCATGTTTCTCCCTGCCTGCTTCCCCAGGAGGGCCTGATTCAGCCACTCAGCTCTGCACGCACTTTATAGCCCCCTCTAAATACACTTTATTGTACCAACTGGCTTAAGCACCCTGGCAAACACAGGACCATTCCACCCAGAGATGGAGCTGCCCCATTCCGCACAGCCCCGCCGGCCAGGGGAGGAAAGCCCCTCTCTCCCCAAGGACCTCGGCATCTAACACCAGGTACCGTGACCTGCTGGGGTTGCAATACCTAAATCCTCCTGCGAAACTAGCTTTACTCCACGTGAATAGTTTGATGATTATAACCGTGCTGCTTGCCAAGGCAAGATGGATTCTGCGAGCTGCAGACTACCATTTTTGTGGACGATAAATACGCCACTGAAATCATAGCTCATACATATTTAAAAGGATAAACCTGCTACTAATAACTACGAATCAAATGAGAAGATTCCAATTTTTATGCCAGAAAGCTAACAAAAATCTTCAGTGTGTTATAAACAAGTATCTATCATTATAAACTGAGTTCAGCATGTAAAAATCCAAAGATGGAGTTTATTGTCTTTAATGGCTGAGAAATGACAAGTGTGTTTGGTTGAAAAGGAATTTAGCAAGAAGTAGTTCTGTACAAGAACCAAAATCCGTCTTAAAAAAAGAAAATCACTGCTGACAGTTTTACAGTAGAATTAAGCCGCTGTGAACTCTCAGAAGTGGGGCTAATCACAAGTTTCTGGGGAATTTAATGTGGAAAAGAAATCTGATTATTAGGGAGAATCCTATAACTCAGGTAGAAGCTGGTCCTACACCTTTTCCAGCCGAAAATGATGAGTGAAACTACCGACATTTTGCAGGGGGGATTGCTTTCTGCCAGCCCGCTGAGCCGCCTCCCTTTTGTCAGCAGAGCAATGATCTGCGAGTCCATCGGAGCAACCGCTGTCCCAGCCTTGTGTCCTAACGACCTTCCCATCAGAGCAAAGCCATCTACAAACAGGCTTGGCACAAAGTGTCGGGAGGGAAAACTTGCTTTAAAAGTGCAGAGAAGCAAACCCAAGGAGGTGAGCAAGCGGGCGTCAGGTAGTAATGAAGACATGAGAGGGATGTGTCAGGTCTGATGATGTGGCTGTGTAAATACACGGAGAAATATTCCCTACGGTGGGCAAGCTCAAAGGTGGAAGCTGTCCAAAGGGAATCTCTAAAAAACCCTGGACAGCAGCAAAAATGTGACAAAGATCTTGCCAAATGTTTTGGCGCTTTGCTGAAAGATCAAGGTGGAAGGAGCCTCTGCGCTGGAAGCCTTGGAACAAAGACAGACTTTCCTGGAACAGAGCGTGTAACTGTTCAAACATCAACCCATCTTTGTGAACCAGAGGAATAACAATAATAATTTTACTGCAAGAAAAGGAAAAGAGGAGAAAGGAAGTAAAATCTTTTGCCAGTTCTAGGTACAATGACCTCCCTATCTGCAGATTAATTTAAATCAAGGAAAGCAAAAAAAACCAAACCACAAGTGGGACATGTGATGACATAAAGAAAACATTTCTAAGTACAGTAAGTGATCAGACTGGAAACGTACACTAGGAGAAGTAACTTTTCCTAATCGCGCAAGTATTAACTTTGATACATTAAAAGGTCAACAGAGACACAAGTACTTTCATATATGGAAAATAGATGCAAAAGGTATGTTAGGGCACGTTCAAAGCACCGAGGGAAACGGTGCTGCAGCTCTGGTGTCTATCAAGCCGTGTTTATTGATGTTCTTGCTAGCTGAGGCAAGGTTTGGGAACACGGATCATAACACCATTTTTATATCCTATAAAAGCACACTGTGAAGTGATGAGAAATGTGGATTGTTGAGTTGTGCCAGGCAAGTCCATTACAAAGAAGGAGTGTACTTTCTCGTGAGGCTTTTTACAATGCAAAGAGTAATTCTTTGCTTGCTGTGAAAAAAATTGGGAACCCTCCAAAGCATATGTTTCACAAATCTCCAAAAAGTGGAAAACAAGATTCCAAGAGGAGAAGTGTAGGAGGTGCAGTGTGAGAACAGAAGTTGGGGACGAGCTTCCTGCATGTCCCGCATTGGGGACAGATGGGGCAGGGACCAGCCCAGGACCTCTGCTAGCACGCTTGCGGTCTGCACAGGGGCTCCTTCCCCAAACTGTTTGCTTCACAGCTGATCTTAGGGCAGGATTTGGGACCGCACTGGAAGCTGGTTACCCTCCCTGCAATTACAGCAGATTTTGTTAAAACTGCATTCAAAACAGGAGGTGAAAATAGAGATGTTTAAGACCACCCGCATTTTCTGCTTAATCGAGCAGAGAACTGCCTTCTCATTCCAAGGTGGACAATTAGCATCTTAGCACCTTGTTTCTCCAAGACATTTGACCTTTGTAGCACTACAAACTAAGACACTGGCTAATTTTCATCTAGTTGGACACTGTTTGGAAACTACTGAGGAAGTGGGATATGTTGGAGTTGTTTTGGTGAAATATTTAAACTGGAGAGTTGCCACTGAGCTGAAGATACCTTTTCCCCAGAGCCCCTGAAGCCCTGCCAAGGCGCAGCAGAAAGAAGGCCCGGAGATGATAAAAGACCTTCAAGTGCATAATTCAGTCTTTTTCACGTCAACTTTGAAAGTCAGTCCCAAATCCATACCAATATCTAAACATTGTCAGGTGGGACAAGGGAAGGCAGCAACTGAAGAGGTCACATCGGTATGATCTTCAAGTAGATGCAAATAAGGTTGCAAGGATTTCCTCACTGAAATTCTTTCCAACACACTCTGAATACTGTGGAAACTAGAGCGAACGGAGATAGTAAAATAACTCTCCAAGTTTACGTCCAAGTCTTGTTCATACCACTCTGACCGGCTCAGTAAAGTCATTTGTCCTTCTTGTACCTTAGTTTCTCCACCTGTATAATAGGCATGAGATGATATAGCTACTTGAATTCAATCTTCTGAAAATACCTATCTGGGAATGCTCTGAGGTCTCAGTAGCAAGTCAGTGCATGCTGCTGCTCACGAAAGACTCCCTGTAGCTAACAATATGACTTTGGAACACCTTGAAAATCCAAACCAGATGAGTGCTGTGCCCATCTACATCAAAAAGCTGCCGTTTTTCAAACGATCCTGTTGTTAGGTCAGAAAACCTGCGAGGCCTCAGCTTCTGCCAGCTGTAGCATCAAAAGTTTTAGGCAAGTTTAGAGAACCCATCCTAATACTCACAGCAGTGAAGAGCAGCAGCCTAAGATGAACTGGAAATCTCACTGTTCATAAAGAACGCAATTCACCTCCATGCTGAGAGCAGGCGCAAGGCCAATATACCACTTAAGACCCATTTTCAGGGCTTAGTTAAGACTTAAGTGGTGCACAGACCCTGGGATAGCCTTCAGCACGGGAGGGGATTTTACCCATAATAAACTAGCGAGAGCCTGTAATGCAAATTTCTGCAAGACCTTTGACAGGATGACAGCTACAGACACATAATAATCCAAAAGACTTGTAACCGCTGAGTCCACCTTCCCTTCTCATATAAATAATAGGTCCAAGACAAAGGAAGTGGAAATTAGATGCTTGTGGTGAATTGCAGAGAGCCAAAGACCTTATAAGATACCCGGTACTTACATCTACACTTAATTAGGAGTGAAACTGCAGACATGAGACCTCAACATGTGGTATTCACATGTGGGCTCAAAAATACTGTCAAAGCCAGTTTTCTTATGGTTAAAACGTTGAGGATACGATGCAGAGGGAAAGGCTGGAGATGCCTGATCGACAACCCCAGCTGCCTGCGCAACGACACACTGTGCTCTACCAACTCAAACGCAAGGGCTGCTCCAGCGCTGTTGGCCCAGATGCCAAGTTTTGCCCTCGCACCCCGTGCAAGCCAGATGACTACAGCAAGGTCCCGAGATGTCTGTTGTATGTACTGATTGAGCAGTTAAACCTAAACAAGAAGAAATCTGAAATTCAGATGTTAGTGTCAAAACTAATAGGAAACAGGATGCAGCTATAATGCAAATACAGTGGTCCAAATTCTGGTCTCAGTTATAACCCAGCGAGCCCAATATGAGCGCAGTCTGTTGTACATTAATGAAGAATTTTGTCTCGTAGACTTAAAAATAAACTTGTCACTTTTTTTGACCCTATGTAAAATCCCAGCAAGATCTTCTCCAGCAATAGGCACAGGACAAAATTGCTTGTTATCCTGATATTACTTGACTTCAGAGACGTCTACAACAGAGTCGGGGTCTACTGGTGAAATCCCAGTTCCATCAAAACCAACAGGAGTTTTGCCAAGGCATTCAGTGAAGGCAGAGCTTCCCCTCAAATCTTAAAAGAAATATAATTTTCTGAAGAGAAAAATACAATAAAACACACAAAAAAGCTTTTCTACGGATATTTTAAACAGATTCTAAAGAAGTACCTAACTTAATTAAGAGTGCAAATACGTGGATGTCATCTTCACGTTGTGTATAAACAAGTCATCATGACTCACATTTCCACAACACTGTAATGAGTTGGACTAGCTCTCTGCGAACAAAAGCAGAGACATCTGCAAATCGGATTTAAAATCTCTCTTTTTTTTTAAAACAAAATGATTAAAAGTTGAAGAAACACTTCCATATGGAAGAATCTTACCCCAACAGGTCACCACAAAGACACTTCAAACACAATAAAACAGGAAGTGCTAAAAAAAGCATAGCAGCTCACAAAACCCCCCACAACCTTTTCCACAGAAAAAATATATGTCACCCTGGGTAGAAAAACCATTTGGCAGTGTAATGTGTCTTTAATCTGCTCAATTTGCTTATTATAGTAAAGGGTTAGAGGAATTTTCAAGCAGTGGCCAAAAATACTCCAATGATATCCTCCCCTCGAAAAGAAAACCTTACTTAAAGTGAATCAAGTTCTTCAACTTAAATATTACAAAGCTGAAAGAACCCCCTCTGAAAAAACAAGCTCCTATCCACGAAGGACGGTTTAACTGCTGAAATCCAGGACCAGCAATCGTTTGTCCATGCCGGACTGTGCCAGGCACCCGCTCTGCTCCCTGCGGCAGCTCCGCAGTGCTGGCAGGAGGTGAGCGACAAACACACAGCTGAGCTTTTTATGTGCCTTTTACTGGACTTTAGAAGGGCAAATGTACTTCATGGCACCATGGAAATAAAATATCCTGGTATTCCTCAACCCTAACCCTAATGGCTGCGTGCACGGAGTTGGGAGCGGAGCACAGAGGCGCTGCTGGCACCAGAGCCAAACTCGGGATTACCTGACATCAGAAACAAATTGATTTTGAGCCTATCGATTTGCCAAATTGCTTATTGGGTTTGAGAGCCTTTAAAACCCAAGGTAATAGTTAGAGGAGATGGATATAACCCAGAAAAACCACCTCTGAAGACACATGTTCCTTTTGTGCCTACCCTAATACAAACGGGGCACAGGGCGATTTTAGTTAACATTACTCCTGATGTTCTCAACTTTCCTGACTCAAGTATTTGGTCATGCTAAACCTGATAACTTATAAAAATGCTATGTCAATTTTTCAGGTTATCTACAGTTAGAAAACTGTGCAACGTGACCAACTTGCAACTGCCCGTGGCAGGGATGGGCACAACACCGAACTGAGGGGAAAGCCAGCAGCATCTCTCCTCCCGGCTGCCGGCACTACAGAGATGCCGGGAGGAGGCCAACAAAGACAGTAAGAGGAAAATATAAGGAAATCAAGGCTGCCTGCTCTTGGTATTTAATATCCATGAGTTAAAGACAGAAAGGTGCAAAAAGCTTAATAGTATTTGTGGCTGAAATTAAAACTTTAAAAGAAACTTATAGTGAACAGTAATGTATGCAATGACATCTGGGACTGTAATCAGCAAACTGCTTTCAAGAGCTGCCAAAGCAAACAGCCAAATAACAAATCCACTTTACAGATCATCAATCTGGTCGGGCACTTGCCAAGGTAAATAGTACAAGGCTGAAGTTTGCTTTGCAAACCAGTGAGCTGGGAGTTTAGCAAGGCCTGCTTCCAGGACAGCAATGCTGGGGCAGGGTCCTCGTAGGGCTGGCGTAGAGAGAAGTTCAACAATCTGATATTCAGCCAGTGATTCGGGGGGTGCAGGAAGATGAAATATAACCAACATTAGGGATTAAAAAAAAAATAAGAGAGATTCAGGTTATGTTCATAACTCATTTCATGATGACGACTATTAACGCTGGTACAACTCAAACACAAACCCTCAGATAAAGCAGCGGTTATTGTAACGCTGCTTTGCAGATTGGACATTTCATGGGAACTCCAAACCTAAGACTGAAAAAAATTAGTAGGAAATGAACCTTCTTTTATTTTCAAATGAGATAAAATCTGGCTCCAACTACCATATTTTACATTTTAGGGAAGAGGATATAAAACATCAAACAGTGATTTTTTTTTTTTTTTTCATTATGAATGCAAGAAAGATAATTTATGGCGGCTGCAAAACATTTATTTAAGAAGTAAAGCCTTTATGTTCTGTATACAATTTATAGGGTTGTAAAAGAAAGAAGTGAAACAACTGCAGCCATAACATATGCATTTATGAATAATAATTGTAAGTCCGTTTTGTTAAATACAACTTCTGCTTCAGAGTTCATTCTTCAGTTGATCGGGAAGTCCTCGAGTGCAATCTCAGATTTGTTTAACATTACACTGTCAGCTAAAAAGGGAGTTCAGGACAAAACTGCTGGGCAGTGTGTGTCAAGAACTGAACAGAATAATAGCACGATGCATGTATAATATTTTTCAACTGGTGAGAGACAGCATATTCCTGGTGGAAATTGCCTCAGCTCTGTCTTCAAGTACAAATATTTGATTTTTGCTGCAGTCAGGCGGGTATGTTGCGACACGGGGAGAGGGAAACCTCCAGCCGGACCATGCCACATATGGCTTCTCATTCCCTCACCTCGGGGCTGGACAGCATCGGACTCTGCCTTACTGCAACCAAAACCCCATTGCTTAAGTGCCGTGTTGATAAACAGAAACCAAATGTGATGAAATTGGCCCAATATTTACTGCAAGAAAGGTGACTATTAGCACAGCTGTAACATGACGTGGATGCGCAGGCTGGGGCTACGCATGCGTGTGCGCGCCGGCAATTAAACGCACAGTTACCCCTTTTTATTTTTGCTTCGATTTGCCATTTATCCTGGGGAACAATAGGCAGCAGCGCTCAGCACTTTGAAAGTGTGCAGGTAATACGTCTTTTCAGCGCTCAGGAACCTGTACCGGGGTTGCCTCCAGCCACATGCAGGCTCCATACCCTAAAGCACCAGCAGTGCCTGCTCCGTACCCTACGGTTTGATCATTGTCACCTGTTTTTTAGTTATGGTAAGTGCCTCAAACAGTTACTCTTAAGTTTTTAGCTAATCAAACCATGATGAAACATGGGAACAATTTAGAGCTCTACTTGGAAATAAGTAAGTGGATCCCCCACAGGCACAAAAAAATTCTGATGACGAATCTTTTCATGCTAATCAAGAGGTTCTGTATTCGTAATGAGTCGAGTCTCACGAACGTCCGTACAGTGGGGCCAAGTTCCCAGTGGGTATTTATGGCACAGCCCGCTTTGAAGGGCTCAGTTCTCCACCCCAGACACGGCATTTTTCTCTCTTTATCCCGCAGACCGTTCTGCTGCAGGCTCTGAGGAGCACGCTGCCTTCTGCCCAAGCAAACGCTGCTTTCCCCCGCTGATGCGACGCCAACCCCCCCGGCGCGCGCAGGTCTGTTCGGTGACCATCGACTAGCCATCCACCTCCATCCCTTCCTTACGCTCCAACTCTAATTAGCTAACGCTGACCCTCAGCTTCCCTCGCTGAGACACTGGATTTTACTTATGTGGGTATCTTCTATTTTTGGGAAGTCTTCCCTCCTACTTCTGTTACACTGAAAAAAGCCAGCATCTGGTCTCACAATACAAACAGATACGGCTACCCTAAACACGGAGCTTTCAGAGGCTTGGCAGGATCCCTGATCTGCGCTGCGAGGAGCTGCCGGTGGCCAAATACACTGATAAAAAGGATGTGTAACTCCTCAACACTATCCATGATGGAAACAACTGCAGCTCTCACTGGAGGTCAGGACGCACACGAAAACAAGCCTACATGTGTAGCAGATTACAACAAACACATGGCCAAGATGGACTCGACAGATCAAATGTTGGAATCGTATGATGACACATGGAAAAGTGGAGTTTAGCAGGGGAAAAAAGCAACCGAGAGCCCATATGTTCAATTAGCAAGATACAAAGCTTTTGTTGTATACCAAAAATAGCAAATAAAAGTCTGTTGTCATTTTTGGATATCCAGATGTGTTTCATTTCCAGCTTCACATCTGAACGTGTGGACCTGCCTGAAGATGAAAGAGAGGAAAGTGTGGCAATGGCTGAAGGGTATAATTACATCAAAACTCTTCCTTCCAAACAATGGGCGATTACGCTCCCCCGCACCTTACGCAGCCCAGCCTGTGCACGAGCCCGGGGCCGGCTGCTCAGCCCTCAGCAGGCTTTTACCTACTTTCCAGAGCAGGGACGGCGCCTTAGCAGGGATGTTCTCTCGCAGACATGATTCCTCCTCATGCCGACAATTGTACGCTTGCCTCTCCCGCACGCCATCAGCTCAATCGCCTTGGCTCCCATGGGGATGGAACGGTATTCCCCATGGGAGCCACAGGCTACAAGTGGAAATTCACAGCGACTAATTAAGAAAAGTCTCCGTCTTGATGGTTACTTTGAAATATCCCATTTTTTCAAAGAATCATAAGAGGATCAGGATTTATACCTCCTGAGCAGACTCACAAAGGGCAGAAGTGAATGCCAAGTCACGAGCATAACAACAGCTACCTGGCCAGAGACCGTATAAAGAAAACACCAGTCTATAACCAATAAACACAAGTTACTTAGGTAGCACTCAAACAAAACCAGATGGTTTCATGTACTGCAGATTTCCCTTTTCTCATTTTTTCCCCTCATTGTTTTTGAATTTAAATTATGTTCAAATAAGGAACATTTGCCAATGACGTGACTTCCCAGACGAGGTTTCAGGTGTGCTACCCTGGTCTGACACACTGTCTAATTAAGGCAGGAGTTTATTCAACGAGCCCTTAGAGAAGCAGAGGTGAAACTGTGGATGCCACCGACAGCGGTGTAGCACATACCCTCAGCAGAGCGCTTGGCTGAGGCTTATCCTGGTGGTCACCAGCACCATCTCCAAGCCCACACCTCCCAAGCAGCAATGCGTTTATCCTCCAGGCATGGCTGTGGGGCAGCATTATTATCTCTCATTCACAAATGGAAAAACTGAAACATGCAGAGATTAAGTTACATGCCCAGGATCACCCAAGAAGCCTGTGGCTGAGCTGGGATTAGACCTTCGAGCTCCCCAGTCCTTGCCCAGTTCTTAACCACACCACCATCCTTCCTGAATGCTTTTATGTAGTTATATTTATCTTTATGTAGGGTCATCTTGGCTCCCATTATGAAAAGCACATATGGTTTCCAGTCCTCAAATTGCCTGGGTAAGGGTTAAATATTCAAATATAATGTTATTCCTGGCATTTATGGAAAAGTTTCTCAGTGCCGATTCCAAAATCCCATGGCTTTTTTGGTGCTGCTGCTCTGTATCACTGATAGTTATAAACGGGCTTGTCACTTCCATGCCTGTGAATTGATAAAAATGAAGTCCTTTATTCAAAGGATTAAAATTAGGCTAAATGATGAGAATGTGACTACACGTTGGCATTTACTAATGTTCTAATATGAATTTTTTGGTCATATAACTGGTATCAACAGAATTACAGGAAGTAGAAAAATGAGCGAATGCTCCCGCAATAAACTACGCACACGCAGCATAATCCCACGAGCTCAAATTCCTTGTGTTAAGAGTGCCTTTATTACGAATTCTCAAATCACAACCCCCCTCCAGATTGCAGTAAACAGCTGTAGTACACAAAAGGTTAATCAAAAAAGAAATGACACTAATAACCACCAAACGTAACCAAGCACCTCTTACCACCATAATCTCATTGGCACTGTTGCAAAAATGATTACTAAAATGCAAATGGCAAAGCCACTCGTACCAATCTGTACTTTAGGGGCTATTCTGGGCATTGCCTCCACCTGGGTGTGTGGTTAAACATTTTATCCCTGATTCAGCTAAACCAGAATTGCTACACATTTTGTCTCACAGTCCCTTCGGTCGCATCCAGCCCATTCCAGCAACCCCACTGTGATCCCAAGAGAGGGGCAGTCAGCTCTCACCCACGTGCAGGGGTGCAGCACACAGGTACACCGGCAGGGCACCATGGCTGCGCAGATAGTTGTTTTTACACTCTGGCATGTGTCTGAGCAGTTTTCTTCTTCTTGTGTTACTACAGGGTGTTGTACTGCCGTGTGTAAAGAGCAGAAAGAAGAAGAAAAAAGGAAGATTGACTATCACGGTCTATCTTCTAGGTTAGTAATGACTGATGGACTCTGTGTTTATATCTGATTTTTGTCTCCACTCTGTGTAATGTATAAAGGAGTGAGAGGAGTGAGTAATGCATTTTGCTCCCAGAAAGCAGCAGACAGGCAAACCCCGGCTGGGACGTTACTGCCAGCACCACACGCTGCAGATGTGGGACTCAGCCGGCAAGTGCCAAGGGACAGGAGCTCCCTGTGTTGCCCGAGCAGCCACGGCAAACCTCGCAGTCCCTGCTGCTTCCCTACCGAACACCAAACTGCAGCCCCGGGGAGGTTTTGTTACATGTCATCATGTTTTTCAGCTCCTTTCGAAAGGATGTGGAATGGTATCTGCATGCACTGTTTGGAGGGTACTGATAACCACACCACGTATGAAGGAGAGCTCGGTGTTTCCACCTAATCTGTATCACGTGCAGGTCTAAGATACTGTGTTGTTTCTGCAACTGTTCACTTAATTGTTTTTAAATAGATCAGCCACAAGATCCATCCAGCCAAAAGAAGAAGAAAACACATTCCACAGACCGAAGGCAGCTGGATAAAAAACCTTCCTGCGCTCATTAAATATTGTGTCAGACATTCAGAAGGCACCACACTTTTTAAAGATCTGTTTACTCCATCATTACTAATAATCAAGATACATTTAAAGTAAATAGGTTAGGAAAGCATTTGATCTCATTGCCATGTAGCGCAGAATCCCGGTAGTCTGAATTTTCCGGTACAGTGCTATTCTGAGATTCCTTGAAATCTGAACTCATTCTCCTCTATTCCAGTGCTAACACCAGTGCTGCTCTGGTAGAACCGAGCTGCTGTTGGGAACAAAAAACCAGCGCAATTTACTAACTTATCTAACAGCTATGGCCCCAATTCAGCAGAGGTCCGGGAACTGATCACAACCGTGCTACGTGCCTTGCTGACTCCAGGAGCCAAAGTCTCAGCCAACGTCACAGGTTGCCCAGAGAAGTGGTAGATGCCCCATCCCCGGAAACATTCCGGGTCAGGTTGGACGGCTCTGAGCAACCTGGTCTAGTGGAAGATGTCCCTGCCCATGGCAGGGGGGTTGGACTAGATGGCCTTTAAAGGTCGCTTCCAACCCAAACCATTCTATGTCCTGTGGCCACTCGTGGGGGTGTGAGCTCCTACCCACTGCCCCAGGCAGTGCCAGGAGTGCCCGCTCAGCTGTTTGCCTGCCAGACTGTTCCAATAAAAGCCCTGCAAAGCCACCTGGGTTTAGTGGTGGCTGCAGGTACATCCCCTCTGGCACCAAAATCGCTTTGAAAGACTGCTGCTGCCGTGTACTTCCCAGCCCTTCCCCCTGTCCCATCCTTCTGCTACGAGCACCGCGTGCTCTGTTCTGCTCGTACGTGCTCTACTCAATCACTGAAACAACGCAAGAAAGGGGGGAAAAAAAAAATCCCCAAACCCACAAACACCAAAAACTTGCAGTGGCAGAGCCGAGGGGAAATGAACCGTGGGGTTGGAAGGAGAAGGCAGGGTCAGGGAAGGGCTGGGAGCCTCTTAAACTGGCTTTGCTGTGGGATAAGATGCTCGTGTAACTACACCCTTATTAGTGTTATTTTTTTAAAGCTGGATCATTTCACAGATCTGCTTTAAAAACATGTCATAAGTGAGATCTGCTGCAATGGAACAGTAATATATGCCTACAGCTGGAGCCTAAACAGAGCTGTGCTAATTTAGGCCAGCTGAAGACCCGAGCCTGTATTACCCCAAACCTCGTTTCACCAGTCTGAAGGGGGAAAAAAGTCCTAATTGCCCATGCAATACTCTTCCCTCAAATGTAACACCTGTCTAGAAGATTAATTTTCTTGGTACTGAAGATTAAAAAAAAAATTAAACAAACCCCTCAAAAGCTATCATTTTAGTCTAAGGTTTCATTTTGAAATAGTTGGAAAATTTCCAGATCTTCAAAGTTTTGCCCAAAAATAGAAAGCATGTTCTGCAACTGATTTTAAAGATCTGTTCTGTTTATTTATTTATTTACTAATTCTAGTATTACCCACAATTGCTCTCTTAAAAAATAAACCCCGAGGTACTTCTTGCCATTCAGTCCCTAACAGGGATGCAGCTGTACTTCTTAGCGCAGGTCGTGATGCTCTGGCAGGGAGACGCCGGTAACTACATAAAGGGATTACCCGGCACTCTTTAACAGGGTGGCAGGAGAGCCCTTCTGCTTTTTAAAAACCTAAATGCTTGAGAAGTGCTAGCAGTGCCGGTGACAGGAGCGGGCCTGGCATCCCTGTAACCCTGGCTTCCCACTGAAAACCGGGCAGAGAGGCAGCGACAACAGGAGCTGGAGCGGTGGTGCTGCTGTTGGCTGTGCCACAACGACACGGCTGGGCACGAGCATGCAGCCCATGGTGTTGCTGCCCCGGGACAAGACAGGTCCCTTCTTACCTACAGACCCCTGCGGAGGTGGAAGAGAAGAAAAATAATACACACGCTCAGACGATCTCGTAAAAGCCTCCATATTTTCTCTCTGGAAGAGGCATGAGCGCAGCTCCTGCCTCTGCTACGGCATCCGACGTGCAGCCTCAGGCAGGTCACTTCATCTCAGAAGCTGGTATACAGCTGTCTCAGCTGTACAGACAGCTAATACCTCCTTGCACTGAAAAGCATAATTCACTAATGCCTATAAAACAGTTGGTGCTTTCCACATGCAAGTGTTAGGAGGAGGCGGGGTGCTGCTGCTCTTTCAAGGAAATGTTCTGCGGCAATTACATTGTGAGAGACACCCCAGCTTTGCCAAATGACAGTATTAGGAAAGTATGTAGACAAAAGCCAAAAGCGAAAACCTTATTAATTATAATTTTGGCACTTAAGCAATGATTCATATTTACAAACCTCTATGCAAGCTACTCGCACTCCTGCCGATGGATACACGCAGCTTGGGCTGCCGGCTCGGAGGAGCTCAGGCTGGGGCTCGCACGGGGCTGGCACCCTCACCAGTTACCCTACTGGGATCGCAAGATGTACCACCCATTTCACAGGAGAAAAATGAGATGGAGATGGCAGAAGAAGTCCTGTCTCTCCTGTAGGACAGTGGAGTACACGGGTGATGGAGTCAGGGGTTGGACTGGGCTCCCCGCACCGGGCTCCGGGGCCGCCTGGCAGGACTCTCCCTGTTCACGTGCCTTTCCCTGTCGCGTGAAAACTGGTCCTTGAATATTTATTAGCCTCGTTTTTTTCCAACCTTCTTGTTCATAGCCTGGTAGCTGTTGGCCTAATGCTTAACGTGTTTTTAAAGACATTCTAGTATTTATTGGCGTCATGGTATTTCTAAAGGATTGAGCGGGCTTCCACTGGAAGACTACCATCAGCCATGATGGGAAACAGCACCGGTCCCGTAGGAAAAGCCAGAATATGACCAGAGAGGAGAGCTGGAATCACAGCTGATATCTCTGCCACCCGCCCAGGATGCCAGTGGGCATCAGCACGACCTCCCCTGCCTTCACCCACCACGGTGGCAAGTTTTACTGCTTTGCAACATATGCGTTTTTGACACATTCTGCATAAATAATTTATTATAGAGACAGATTAAAGTTACAAGGCATTAAATCTTGCACTTTCAGCTTCACAGAAGTTCTCAGTACTGCTGGGCCTAGGGCTTGTTTTGAGTAACCCGGAGGGGGAAAATCCACAGTGCTCCCATGATATACGTTAAAGTAAGCTGCTTTTTATTTCAATTTGGAAAAAGTTAAGTAAAGCAAACCCTCAGATCTAAGCTATGGGATTGAAGGACCAGGTTGCAAGGAGAGGAGGAAATTCAACCATATCCACATGAATGACTAAGATTTAGTTTCTTAAACTATATCTGATTAACCAAAGACTTTCATTTTCATCTAGTAACTACATTCAATATAAACAGCCATCAATCACAGAGAAAAAACAATAATTACTGTTTCTACCAGTTGAAGGCATCACTTCTATGCCATTTGGCAGAGACCTTTTCGTGGCATCCCTGTAATTTGGCATTTTGGGGCAGCACGAGAGGCAGCAGCTGGGCCGAGAAGCCTCCCTTGGACACGCTGCTCGGCACCGTGCTGCTGCTGCAGCCCTGTGGATCGCTCTGCTTGCGTGATGAGCCGAAGGCTCCTACGTCTTTAAATCACCAAGCATCAGTATATTATAGTATTAGCATAAAACTCTGGCCAGATCCTTCCAAAGCCATCAAGCCACCTCTTTTTCTTTTCCCTAGGCTTTCTGTCTGGAGCGGCTTGTTGCACCCAGCAAGCTCTCGGCACTCAGAGTCAGGCAGAGGATTTTCGGTCCAAGTTCAGACTCACAACACAACGCTCTGACTGATGCAAAACGTAAGCACTTGTCATCAAAGCCATCCTTTGGAAAGCTGTTTCAACACTTTGCTTTTGTGCTTAATAAGATCGTTTTCAGAGCTCCCATTATCTGTGAAAAATCAGAATATGGAGCTACGTTTCTCAGAGATGTTTAAAAAACCAAAACCCAAGTGAGGAACCTGTAGCAGATCAAAATGTCACTAATACAAACGCATGTGCTAATATAAATGCATTCTAAGAAACAACTATACTGGAGGGAGCTGATATTTTGTAAATTACTTTGATGAACTTCAAGACACTTGGGAGCAGGATTTCTCATTTTGCTGAGCGGCACCACAGGACCAGAGCAGCAGAGAAGCAACAAGAGAAAATCATCATCTTCTGGTGGCCTTTCTGCAATTTATGAAAACCAAGTTGAAGTCTCAATCCACTTAACAAAAGCATCCAAAATACCAACCAACCAAAAACCAACCAAACCACATAATACTCGTCAATTTTGCATTCCAAAAGGCTTTTCACAGTTGTCATTAGATGGCACTTTTGTTTGTGACCTCAGCAGAGACACCAAAACCAAAGCAACTCCACGGAAACAGGATTTCAGGCTATTTCTCCCTTCGAAAAATGGTCCCTGCAAACGTGGGTGAGAGGCGGACCGGACCCCCCCTACCTGCTCCCTGCACAAACAAAGCCATTCTGTGCGTAACGCTATCAATGCAGCGCTCTTTCATGAACTCCAAATTCACTTATTTTAATAAAACATGCTACTCGAGCCATCTGACATTTATTATGCTTAAGCAACATAAAATAGAAAAGAAACATCTATGACCAGAAACAACCCTTCAACTCACTTTTATTGCCAAGGTTCTGAAATTCTCCCCCCTCCCCATCCCTTTCTTTTCGCTAATAACAGTGCCTCCCCGCTTCACCTTGCCTGCTGCAATATTGCAGGAAATTCCCCGCAAGAAACTCTAATGTGGATCGCAGCTGTGCAGTTTAAAGCCCACCAAGCCTTTTAATTTCAGGGGTTCGGGCTGGACTAAACGTCCCCGTGTCCCACTGCGAAGTTGCAAATGCTTTCCCGCTCCTTCTGAGCGAATGCGCAGAGAGAAATGTGCCCGCTCGGAAAGGGACGGCTCCAGAAAAGCATCAAGGTGACGCCATCGGATGTTAAACCTCGCTGGTTGGGGCAGTCCTGCTTCAAATTTGGGAGCCCCGGAGGCAAGGGCGGGCGAGCGGAGGAGCTGTGTCTTTAAGATTGCAACCCTTTGCCTGTGCCCATATATCACCGCTCCATGCTGCGGTGGCTTTTCTGCCTGCTGCTCAAATTTGTCCAATTAGACACGGCCCCACAGGGTGGAATCCAGTGTGAAATGTGTCTACTGATGTCTGCAAATTAAGCAACGCAGACATGCTGCTTTAAGGCCTGTAAGTGACAGGCAGAGAAATGCCTGCCCAGGACAAAAGCGGGAGGACCGGCTGTGTAAAAGCCCGGATCAGCCTGTTAAGGGATTCCCAGACTCAGCTAGGTAAAGTGTGTGAGCCGCCGCGGCACTTCGCACCTCAAGCTGTGCTGTCTCACACCACTGACCCCTCCATGGCGACATAAGTCTCAAGAAGAAGCCAGGATTATCTGTCTAAGAGTCTTACGTGTGTCATGTAAGGTCAGGTGCCAACTGCAATGTAAATTAGTAGTTAAGAGTATTGGTAGCTAGACAGATGCTGGGAGCCTCAATTAGAAAGAAAAGTCAGATTATAAGTAATTAAGAGATACAAAAAATGCTTCAGAGGCTAAATACCTAAACTGCCTCCAGTGTATTTTTTCTTCTTTTTTTTTTTAATAAAGCACACATTCCTGAGCTCTCCCAGATTCTGCCTGAAACATCTCTGCAGACTCCAAAGCTGGTCTCCATGCTGACAAAAATCCCTGGCATGCTGGTGTCAAAAGTACCAGAAGGGGAATTATGGAAGCAGGCTGCCTTCATTGGGCAGAGCGCAATCCACGTTGTAATTTTTGCCTCACGGCTGCTAGAAAAGGGTGAGCTTTTTCCTCCTCTGCCATGAACAGGTCTAACGGCTTTTCAAATACGTGTATAATTTAATGTTTTCTGGTTTAAATATTGTTAAAGAGGAAGAGTGACAGCTATGTCTCCTTTGAGAAGTGCTCCTACTGCTGCTGTATCTCCAAGACCCAATAATGTGAGCAGCTAACCATTAGCAGATGCACTTACAAGCTGCTCATGACCTGGCGACCTGAACGCATTTTATAAATTATGAAGACCTCTAATATCTGCAGCCCAGTAAGAAAATAAAATCATGAGTCCCATTTTGGAGATGGGCAAACCAGTGCGGAAAGACTACATGTTACAGCCTCGGGCGCAGGTGAGTTTGCAGACGAGCGAGGAAGGGTCTCGCAGAATCCCACCGCCCAAAGGGCTCTGCCACTGGACATTTGGCCAGTCGAGAAGAACTCTTTAAAGATATGCCTGATTTAGAGGCACTGAGACTTAAGAACCGTGCTTAAATGCTTTCCTTAGCGTGGACGAAGTTAAGCATACGCTTAAGTGTATTATTGAAGGGAGGGCGGAGCGATTACCCCGGTGAGACGGTGGTTGCAGGGACCGCTGTCCCCGCAGTGTTTGTGAGGCTGGACTCTTACATTTCAGAAAGCGTTAAAACACATGGAAAACCATACACTTAGGTTACTTATCAGGGCGCTCCAGCTTTGAAGAAGCCACTCACTAGTTTTAAGTGTTTTTCTTTTTTTGAGGCCAAACGACTGTAATGGGTTCCTGAGAGCTCCATGAGGCTACGGTAGCACCTGCAAAGGACTAAGGAACACTTATGTCAACAGGGAGCTCAATGCTAAGGCAAGCACTTCAAAATCCTGAGAAAATTCTTCCAAAATAGTTTTGGGTTTCAGTTTGCTGTGTTTTCAAAATACCCCGGTTCAGGGGGGGATGCTTCTTGTTATTTTACAAATCATTCTGGATTTTCACAACCATAAATCATGGAAGGAATTGACAACCTCCTGACATTGATTAAATGGCAGACGATCCCTGAAATTATATTACCATTATTTGTACAACACCTACGGTTCCCCAAATGCTGTTAGGCCCTGGACAGCCGTATAAAAATCCTCTAGCCACAGACCTCGCTCATGTTTTATCGCACAGCAAATCATTACGAGCAAATAAGCAGAAGAGGGTGGAACTGGAAACACCGCTGCTGCCGTGCAGATATAACACTTGAATGGGGTAGAAAGGAATCACATAGCATATATGGTCAATGCTAAAGAATAACTGGATTTTTTTTTTCTTCCAAAAAAAGCATCTTTATGGTAAAAGTATTGCAATGCTACTACTGTATGACCTTCCCACCAGAAGCAAAGGCCCTGAACTGTCCTGTTACGTTGAAGGACGGTTGAGACAGAAGCATCGATCACTCAGAGGAATGCAACCATCTCTGCATTTTTACCTTTTTTTGTTATTTACATGTTGAAAAGGAAATTTCTCTCCCTGAATTAAAGCTCTGCAAAGTTTCGCCATCAGCATAGCCCCCTCTCTGTCCAGACCTCAGCAGCCCTACCGAGGGTGCGGCAAAGAGAAGACCCGTAGGAGAAGCTGTTTGGGAGCAGGCAGGGAGGAGGAGCTGCTGGCACGGCCGCCGAGCACCCTGCCTGCAGGAACAAGAAGCTCTTGGTTATCGGCGGCAATAGGGCTAATTGAAGACCCTGTCTTCTGCTCACAAGTTTTGCCATAGGACACGGAGCACAACAACCTTCTTTGTAATTTAGATCACAAGTTACAGAGATATTATCCTGTGACGATAAAACTTGTCTTATGCAACAAGTAAGAGCTGAATATGGGCGAAGGGAAGACTGGAAAGTATTGTTAACATGAACCTTTGGAAGCGTTTCTGCATATTTTTGTCACCCTTTTGTCCTTTCAGAAGCTGCGTGGATAGTTATGGCAGGGCTGACTATGTTATCTTATGTACTAAATCCGCCTAGATCTGTAGATGATGTCTTAGGGGGTGAAAAAGATTAATAAGGAATCACTCCAATGGCTTTAGGACAGCTAAGAATCTTAACCCATTTAACCTCCCCTAAAACACACAATCAGATCAGAGGAAGTTGTAGGAAACTCATTTCAAAGACTCCAGGCGACACTTTTTAGGTCAGATTTACAAAGCTCATTAGAATGAAGGTCTGTTACTTTAGATTTTAATACTAAGACATACTAAGAAACCCTCTTGCCCCATTTAGGAAACATACAAAGCAAAGAATGCAAATTTTAAAAAGAACCTTAATCTTAATGCATGTGTTCTGCCACCAAATCTGAGTAAAACCTTCCTAGCTTATGTTCTTACAGAAAACAGGAGAAAACACATCAAAAAGGGACAACAAATGCCTATTTACATCTTTTTATCCTTTGAAGTAGCATGTGGGAAGTACAGAGAATACGATTCTTTGTAGTTGCTCTGGAAGAAACAGAACTGTTCAGACACACAAGTTACTGGTTTTCCTTGTCCCTGTCTGCTTCCTAAAAATGGGTTTTTCTCAAAGGTGGGAGTGTGTTGAGGAGCTGGAGCTGCGACAGATGTTCACGTATTCACGGCCAGTGACACCCACTGGCGTCCCCTCGCGTATCTGGGTTGGGTCCACACGCAGCTACGAAGAGAGGGGAAGGAACGACGGTGGTCAAGGCTCCCGCGCTCTGCTTTGTGCAGAAAGAGCACAAAAATTGCAGGCGAGCTCCAGCTGATCTTCTTTGTGATAAGACAGTGCCTCTTAAGTAGAGGAATTAGGACAGAAAAATGGAAAAAAATACAACAGAAGTAAGTCATGTCATAGCCTAATATGATTGTACACATCTAGCCAGATTTTGGTTGAAGGGAAATGGTATACTGAACTTGAAATAAAAAGGAAGAGATTACTTTATGTAATATCGGAATGACAAGCCATCAAAATTTTGTGGTTAATTAGGAGGAAAAAGTCCTATGTAGAATGAGGTAGATGGCTTGGCAAACTTTAATTTTAATCTTGTGATATCTCCTAATAACAAAAGGCCTCTATGATATATCAAACAAATTTATAAATGTATGATCAATACATTTGACATGTTATTTAATTATGATTCCTCATGACAGAGACAATATGAAAAACTAGTGTCAACATTCTGACAGTGGAATAAATAAATAGATGTAATTATTTCTTATACTGATCCCAGATGAATTGTAATGTATCAGGCCAGACTGCAGACCAGAGTTCTAAGGTTTCCTTAATATGATAGAGTTTGATGTAAGGGGTGTCATGTATCCAATATTTTGCTGTTTTATTAGAATAAAAAGCTCTCTGGGGATTTCCAGTTCAAATGGTCACAAGTCTCCCCCTCCGTTGCTATTGTGCTTAATGCAAGGATAAGCACTGAAATATGTTTAGAAAAATGCTAGTACAGCTGGAAAAAGCAAAACATTAGCCTGCATGAATCTGAAAAAAACCCCTGAACTCTGGGGTTGTACAAAATTTACCCACAGATGTCATGTTTTTGTCATTTTTCTCTACCCTAAGCACAGGCTGGTCTTGGAAGAGAGGTCTGGACGCACGAGATACCCAAAGTGTAAAGACAGTCCTCAGGTCTGGGCTCGGCCCAGAGCTTTTTGCAGGATAACCCGCTCCCCGCAGCGGAGCTGAGCGTCGACATTCCTCTGTGAGGAGAGAAACGAGTTGCAGTGGTGGGTCGGGCCGAAGGCAGCCAGCACACTTGTGGCCATTATCACACAGACAGGAAAGAATGCACTATCTGTTCCTTTGGCCAAGAGAAATTACAGTTAACATTTAACATGAGGGAGCTAACTTCAAAGGAAAGCCAGCTGGATTTGAATAATGGGAGATGAAAATGCTAACACCAGCACAAACTTGCAGGTGGTCATATTTGGCTGAAAAGAATACATCCGCAGCAAAGGAGCCTGCGAAGCGATGTCTGAGACAACGCTGCTGTTCGCCGGGGAGCGGAGGAGGGCTACGGCGAGCTGCTCCGTTTGCTGAACACAGGCGGGAGCCCGGAGGTGGCCGAGCATCCCTGCACACCCCGATGGTGCTCCGTTTGCAGGTCAGGGCATGTGACACGGCCGGAGAAGCTCACCCTGCCAGAACATGGTGCTCTGACAAACAGGCTGGGAACCCATGGCAGTGTAAGAAAGCATAACTGAAAGAATGATAAAGAAATAAGAAAACAGCTGGGTGCTCTGCTAATACAGCGCTTTGAAGGTTTTCATGCATTGTTCTTTGCAGTAAGCAGGTGGGCAAACGAAATAAGAAAAGGTCACCAGACCTACAGATAATCGATGTTCAGCGTTTCCCACTAAAAGCTGCAGAACCACGTCTTTCTGATGGACTGCGTCTCGAATAAAACATTGTGCCCTGCGTAGCTTCACAGCAAGATTTTAAAGGAAAGCCTGTGCTCTTCTTGCTCGGTAGGAAACCACTTGAGCAAGCAGGGTATGATTCAGCCGGGTTTATTTCTGAAACCAGCCAGGAGATCCTTTCAAGCCTGTTGATACAAAAACGCTGACTTAACGTCTCCTTCCCCCGTCAGCTGGCTGCTTCTTACACAGGAGATCAACGGCATTTTAGTCAAATACTCATGTTCCCATAAATTACATCAATTAAACCTGCTCATTTTAACACAGGTATAATAATTATACCAATTATTACTAGGAGAAGAAGATGGGAGCAATGAGAGAAGCAATCCTCTATGCAAGTGATTTTTGCTAGATTTTTCCTTATTTTTAAAGGCAGCTGAATATCCTCCGACATGTCAACATTGACCTTACTGGAGAATTTATAAACAAATAGCACCTACAAAATTGGGACAAAAGTAACTATTCACTGCCTGCATATAGTATAAAAACTGAAGACCAAATTTTAACAAATTTATTTCTTCTCTCTAACTTCAGACCCAAGGCCAGAGAGAAAAGGCAAATAAAGGGTGGCAGTAGTCCCTAAGGGAACAGACTCCAGCTCTATTAAACCCAAATGGAAGTGATTTCTAAGGGCACCGCACCAGGAATGCCTTTTCTCTAGTGGCCATAGATTTAAGGGTTGTTTGCAAGAGGACAGAGCCGTTCAAAGGTCTGAGACCTTGCAGTAATTATTTTCATGATGTGATATGCTGATTATTTCAGTACAAAATGCCAGAAATAAAACAAGCCGTAGTTCTGTCCTTCCTCGGGGTCTGAAATAACTGCCTCCAGCAGGAGTTACTGTTCCATGGGGTTCCCACAAGAAATAACTATGCAATTTATTATTGCATTTCTGAGCATTTTTCTAATTACATGCCCACTGCTTATTTGACTTTTTAAAAATTCCCTTCTAAGGCAGCAAACATTTCATTCTTGGCCATTATCAGAAGCCAAGTAGACCTGAAAAACTGGCTTGCAGAAGCCTCTGATACTGGTAAGCCTCTGCACATTCAGTACATTAATTTACCTGCAGATTAAGCAAAGGAGTGGGCCAGCCTCCTGCCCGCAGCCCCAGCTCCCTCTAAAGCAGATAAATCCTGTGACCTGCCCGGCTTTCTGTATGGCCAGAGCAGGGCTAGAAATATCTGCACCGTAAGGAAACCAACACCCCGTACCGCTGCGCAGTAAGGATTTAAAAAGGAATATGGGTAAGGACTAACACATAACATTAATATTGCTATATGACGATTGCTAGACAATCTTGCGTAAAGCATCAGGGTAAGATTTGAGAGATTTGTTGCCGTGCCTGTTTTTAAGTATAAAACAGCATACCCTTAGTCGTTAAGCAGATGATGCTAGTTTTAACAAATGAAGCTGGATTAATTTAAAGTATTTAAAGTGATCAGCAGTCCTTACGTTAAAGAACATATGTCATTTTCTTCTAAGTTTCTGTTTTGATGAAAAAATACTGCCAATCTGGGCTCTTCTACAGCCTGGCGCGCAAAGAGGCTACCTGAATCCTTGGCTACCTGCCCCAGTACCTCCAAGCGGCTGCACCAGCAGCTGCCGCAGGATTAATGCACAGCAACCTTCAAAGAGATGGATTGAGGAGGTCAGGGAGATGCAAACGGCCGCGACACGTGCCATGTATCACTGTCTGCTCTGCCCGCCCCGGCCCCCGCGCCCCCGCCCCGCCAGTGGGAAAATGGCAGAGCTCGTCCAAGCGAGCCCACTTAAAGGACTAATGGGTAAATGCATAAAACTATTAAATGCATAAGCATCCTCTTCACCAAATGGCAAAATATAATGAAACTTTAAACTGTTAATTGAATAAACCTCTTAAGGACAGAGTGCATCAATGCAGGACATTGAACAGTTCGCCCGCGAGGTGCTACCTTACATCCAAGCCGGCGCGTGTGACATGGACCATGGTGGGAAGCGTGCCCAGGACCGCTCACGTTTTGCAAAACTCGGGCGCAGCGCCTGCCATTATTGCTGCAAGCTGCTTTCCTCTGGTTGCTTTTAAATACAGAAAGCCTTAAAAATGTTTTTAACTTAATGTCTAGCTAAAGGCAGTGAGCTCCCAAGGCGTTGCTGCTTCGGTGCTGCGCCAGCCTCAGAGTGCAGCCGGAAAATCCTCCTCCTGCCACCTGAATTAAAGACACAATGAAGGAGCTAAGAGCAAACTGGAAATTGTCCGTATGGTTTTACGAGAATAGGTTCTTCTCGACAGCACGAGCACAGTGCAGCTTTGCAGCTGCCGAAGCCTGCGGTGGCTTGGTGAGCGGAGCGGACTGCAGGCTGCGGCACCCGACCTGCGCCGGCAGCTCTCCCACGCCACGAGCTCCTGCGCGGCTGCGCAGTAACAGCCCAGGACTTCGGCCCTTCGATATTCAAGCAAACTTACTTTAGAAGACTGTGAACTAATTGCAACAGAATCCCACAAAATCCTGCATTTCGGTTTCACGGGCCCCATCGTAGGGACTATTTTTCACATAAAATCTTGTCCCTGGTATTTCCAAAGGGGTAAAACCTGCGCTGCGGTAGTGATAATTGATGTTTTGTAGTGATTTCCTCGGCAATAACTGGCTTCTCCGGAGATAAGCTCTGCCTTTGGCCTCACGGTTTATCCTCATAGGAACAAGATTACTGCCTCATAAAACAATTGCAAAGCTACAGTACTATTATCCTTTAAACAGTAAAAGAAGAAAAAAATGATTTATGAAAAACACCATGATCCTTCATAAACAGAGCCTGACTGACAGCAATTTCAGAGACAGTAACTAATCTAATGTTGCATTATAACAGCAGAAAGAAGTAGATTTGGCCACTGAACCAAAGTCATTAAAGATTAGACCAGCTGGTTTAACAGTTAAGGAAATGTTTTTGCCTATCTGAGCACAGGATACAATGAAAGTTGTTTTATGATTTAATGTCTCCGTTGTAAACAATATGACTTTTTGGATAAATCAATGGCTGACATTGACAGGACAGAAAACTTACTGAGCTGAGGGTAGCTTTTAAATCCAGCTTTCCAAAGCTAAGCTCACAAAAACAGTCAGACTCCATCGCAAAATAAATCTGCATTAACTTATACTAAACTAAATGTTATGCAATGATAGTCCGTAACATTACATTGTTTTTAATTGGTACAAAGGCTGTATTTATTTATACCAAAGAAGAATGTACCTAACTGTCCTTTATACTAAAAAAATTTAAAAAAAAAAAAAAAAAGAAAAAGAGGGGAAAAAAAACAGATAAAGATTAGAAAAAAGCTAAGAGAGACAAATTGGGAAAAGTTAACCAAGACAGGTTTTAGTTGCAGATCCCTTAGTATTAGGTGCTAAAATACAGCTACAAATTCTTAGGCAGAGAGTGCCTTAAAGTCAGGCCGGAGAGGTTAACTGCTGGCTTTATTGGCGTCTGATCTTTGCATGGCTCCTTCCCATTGCCTTTATTGTGGGGTCGCCACTGGGTTGCATTCAAGTGAAAACATTTTGACCGTGTCATCAAATCTTTTGCAGAGCATCCAAGCTCTTCTGCTGCTGACAAAGAGGTGAAACGAAGGGGCGTGTTTCGCCGTGTCGGAATGAATCGAAACCCGCCAGCTAGCAGACATCTTGCTGGTTTTCAAGGGACTGCAGACATCTAAATCTCTGTGTCCACAAAAACAAAGAGTAACCACAAGGAATCTGACGGCAGCCGGCGAGAAGGCTTAGCTTTCCATTCAGGGCTTCGGCTGCCAAATGTCAATGGAGTCTGAACGTATACGGCGGGGCAAGAGATTTCTTTACATTACTTAGGTTTTCTAAGTATTAGCTGTGGGCTATCCAGTGATCTAAAATATCAAAATACATTAAAAAGAAAGCAGGTAATTCTAATTGGCAGTGCCTAATTGTTAGACTTTATGCTCGGGTACATCTTTCTAATTTAATGATTCTACCAAGTGCCGTTTTCCCTCCTGTTTTGCTGTTTTCCAAAACCTCTTCAGTCAAATCAGTGGTTTGTTTTTTTGCAGGGATTGCACCGGGCCAAATCCAGCTGCTGTCTGAGGGGACAGGCTGTGGCAGTCCCACGACCGCCGCACTAACCGGGGACGGGGCAGAAGCTTCGGCTTCTCTCACCTTTACGCCTGTCCATGGGATGAACAGTTGCCATTCTGTTATTTTTCCACATTATTACTTACAGAAATCATTCAATAAACCAGCTGGTGGCATTTAACCCTTATATGCACACACTCACGCTATCTATACCAAATATATATACACCAAATATATCCCAAACCCAAATATATTTGGTTTTGTATCTGCATTTATATATTGCAACAAAGGAGAGCAGCCTCGAAGGAGATGCACCAGCGGCAGGGTCCTTTTCCCTACAGAAAGCTTCTGCCCTTGGAGAGCTATATGCTGTTTCAAATATATTCAAATAATGCGCATGTGATAATTCTTTGCACGGTGGCCAGCAGCATCACCAAAACGAGACCTCCCATACGTGTAGAAGAGTCATAGGAAAGCAGATAAAATCCTTACGTGTAATAAAGTTTCAGCCGTTGCAAGCTGCATTGCTCGTCCTGATAAATATTCTTAGGTCAGATTCACAGTGAGAGGTGCTCTCTACTTAGCAAAAATTGTAAAAAGGGACAGGAAACTCTTTCAGTGCCCAAAAAATAGAGCCTCTGGGATGGAAGGTCACTAAATAAGACCAACTGCTTTGTGGCACTTCAGTCTCCAAAGGGGAATCCGGGAAAACAGTGCTGGATCTGGATCAAGATGCTATACTGCCATGAGTACACTGGGATATTGTTAATGGGACATAGGGAACTCAAACATAAATAATGAGTGGGATTTTCCTTGCATTGGCTACAATACATATGTTTGTTCAAGAAAAAAATAGTTGGAGCAAGAAGACGTGCACGTCTGGTGTTGAAGAAAAGCCTGTTTGTGTCAGATACAGTGGAGAAATTGTTCAAGAATAGTTCATCTTTAAAGGAAGATTACCCTAATGATGCTGCCAAGGTCCGTCCCAGCTTGGATTTTTGGCTGTGCAAGTGCCAGGAGCACAAGTAAAATCCCCCTTGGTATGGGCTTTAAACATGGATAGCTGACATTTCGCTGCATTTTCCAGAATTGGTTCAACTTCTTTCTTTATCACTAGCGGTGCCATTGATCCTCATACTTCCTCTGTTCCCTTGGGACTGTCCACCACGTACGCAGGAAAAGGGACCACAGTATAGGCCAACGTTGGGTGAGAAAACAGGAGTTCAATTCCAGTTAAAGAAAGGGTTCAGAAAGAGCAGCATTTGTCACAATTAGTGGCAAACGCTCAGACTTTGATTCTGGGTCATAATGAATGTAGTCAGGAATAAGAGAGCTAAAATGTTTCCCATCTTTGCCTTATGTTGAATATACATCTACCTATACATATATGCGTGTCTCTGCTACCATTTACAGCCATTAACGTCTCCTTAGGGCAGTGCTGCCCCCTAAACCGGCACCGTGCTCAGCTTCCTTGCCACGCTCGCACTTCTCCAACATCTTTTGCAATAAAAGGCGAAGACTCACTTCAAAAGGCTAAGTTCAGGTACGGATCTTATGAACCCAGAGACGCTTGTATTTCATTACCAACATTTTTCACTCCTGACCTCTTTATTTGGAGTTCCCGATTTTCTTAATTACGTGTCTCTAATTTATCATAATCTGAAGCGCTTCAAAAGCATTGCGCATTCTGACACAACTACGGGCAACGTATCCCAGTGAAATATCTGAACTGGTTCATATTCTTTCCCCTCTGACACCAGAGGTTTATGTAATTTAGGAATAACAGAGCTGCTAAAATTAATGGCTGAAGGGCAAGACATTTTCTTTGTCACATTATATATAACGCTTTGGTTCACCAAAAGAGTAGCTGGAATATTTTGATTCTTTACTCGTAGTTAATTACAATTAAAAATAAGACTGTAATTACCTTTCTTGTAAACTTTGGCCTTAACTGCTGAGCACAGCAAAACAGGAGGAGGCTTGGTTAACCTCAGTGGAAAAAAAAAAATAAAAGGTTTTCTTCTGAAACAGCTAGAGCATGGGCATTCAGGAGGAACGCTTCTGGGAGGGCGAGACAAAAGCAAACCCAGAGCCAGTATCAGAGCGTCCGTTCCTGGACGGATCATTTATAAACCAGCAAAGCTTTGGGTGGGAAGGAGGAAGAAAAGACTCGGCTGCCCCGGCTGACGCCCCGAGCAGCCCGCTCCGTGGGAAGCACTGTAATCGGGTGTTTCCAAGAGCTGCGGTTTTCAGTCAAGAGAATTCAGTACGAAACTTCCCCTGTTTCTACGTCTCACTTTTTATTTATTTTAACAGTTTACTGCTATTGTTTGCGTGGGGGAAACCAGCGGCTCCCTGTATCTCCAAGGGTTTAACTGTCTCCCTTTGGCCAGGGTGCCGAGGCGGAACGAAGCCCCGGCTTTCGTCCTTACTTCCCTCAGGGTTTGCTGGCGGGAATTCGGGACTCCAACGCTGCAGTAAGACTTCCAGTCCCTCTTTCAAATACGATCCCGTATTTCTCTCTCCAAATACAGACAAGGCACCTCAAGGCATTTCTGACTTCAGCAAAGGCACTCTCTGGTGCGCACACAGCAGCCTCAAAGAAAGCAGCAGCCTTCCAGAAAAAAAGCAGTTTTAATGCCAGGTTGTTACGTCCCCGAGCAGGCCCGTCGTGAGAGGCTGCCCTGGCCACTGTCAAAGCCGCAGATCTGCCTTGCCAGGAAAGAACAATCCATAGGAACGGGGAGACTGTATTTTAGTTCCACGGCGCTCTCTGTGCCAGGCCCAGCCCTGACTCAACGCGGGAGCCAAGAGCTGGCACTGGGAGCCGGTGGGAGAAAGCTCAATGGCTCCCATTAACTCTCCATCTCAGGACGACAAACGCGCCATTGTAGCAACAGTCGCCTTCAGACAGACAGACGGACGGACGGAAGGAAGGAAGAAGGGAAGGAAGGAGCTCTTGAAGACAAAGTTGTTCTTCGCATAGTAATTATAGATATTTAGAGATTTGAATTGATAAGTCATAGGAGGAACTTTTGATTTCTCAGTGTGTAAACACTTCCTGATCTACGGTTCAACACTGACGATGATTGTGGAGAACACAGTCGGCCTTGGAACAGGCTCTGTCATAAGCAGCGTTATGTTTTATTGTTATTGAGAGAATATCTAAAATGTAAGTACATTAAAAATCCCATTTCTCCAGAACTAATTAATTTTTTAAACACTCCATGTCTCCAGAATTTTTTTTTTCTTTTTTAAAATCTTTACAAGCATTTGTATATAGATTTAGTAATAAGTGTAGGAGGAAAGAAACATAAAGTAACCCAAATCCCTGCCCAACAAATGCTGCTAGTACATAAACTTTATAAATACAATGTTGGCAGATTCCGATATATAAAAAGGTAGCTAAAAAAAAGTAAGAGCCATAAATAATGCCAAGTAATAAAGGAGGTGAATGTTTTTGTTATTAGATTCTTTCATTGTATAAATCTGTTTAATAAGCTGGCTAGGAATCATTGATAGAAAACAGACTGCTTGTGGTGTTACAGATCAACCTGTTCTAAATGTTCTTTCCTAAACTCTATGCCAAGCAATACTTTTTACAAATACAATTTAAAAATTGAATGTTCTTTCATCATCCAAAGGGAGCAAATAGCACTAAAAGTCAGAATGCACCTTTTGAAGAATGCACGACACGTGTCTGTATCAGCAAAGCAGAAAATCTTTGTTTTCTAAATGTTTAAGACTGTTTGCTGTGTTCAGAGTAATTAATACCATACATCTGATTCGTCAAATGTGATCAGTGTATGTGTAAAACTCTTGATTTAAAAGTCTTATTTCCCAACATATGTGTATTTTTGGAAAGCCCTATCATATATTTTTCTTCAGAAGTTCATGTAAAAAGTATGCAGTAACATTTCACTGTAATGAAAACTAAATGTTGTGAAACGTTATTGAGGTCAGTGATGGGTTTGTGACGTTAATCTTTGTACACTATTGTTTCTCATTACTGTGTGGTATTTTTGGTTTTCATTATTCCTAGAGAAAAGGACAGAGAAAATGAGATGCTATAACCCAAATAAGGAAAAAGGAATAAACACTAAAGCACAAAAATGAAGATAATGAGAAAAAAAAATAAAGAACCCATTAGGACATTATTGGTTAATAAATTGCTGAACTTAACCCCCCTTCCCCGTTAAAATGTTAAAGAGCAGACAGGTTTTTTTGTATTATTATCAAACAGATATCCTTATTTCTGCTTTACATTTTTTTATTGCTGCATTGACTTCTAGAACAGGTGGTTTAAGTGGGCAGCTCTCAATATCCTCAAAATCATTTTAGGTTCTGACCTCAATTTTGATCTTAAGGAGTACAACTTAGCTCTGGTTGCAACGTAGCAAGGGCTGCTCAACTTTGGGAACTTCATTCAGTGCTTCACCAACTCACACTCAGGAAGACACTCGGATCTCCAGGAAAGAGTCTCTCCTCGGAGCACGTCAGAAAGAGAAATTATATCATCAGAAATAGAAATTCAGACAGGACATGATCATTATTTTAATTTAGGGTGACTATATTGGCATTCAGTGATAAAACTCAGTTGAACTGAGAGCAGGATTGCCTCTGCCTCCGCAGCCCACCCACGGAAATCACTGACAAATGCCCTGTGCACCACATCCACGCGGCCAGGAAGGCTCCCGGCACCTCCCCGGCTGGTTCCTCCCACGGTCCCAACACCGGAGCAGCCGGAGCCGCCTGGACAGGCAGCAAAGCACATCCGCAGGCAAGAACCCTCACCTGGAGTCCAGATTAGAAAGATCTTTAACCAGTTTCAACACCGTCCAGGGGCCGAGCGTGAAATAGACTTTAAAAATTGAAATGACCCTTTTTTCAGTTAACAGCCTAATCTCAAAGTAGACAGAGATTTATCAGAGGGAGGGAGTCCTTGGAGAAAGTGAAGCAGACAAAAAGGGCAGACATTTGGCGAACACTGAGAATCAAAACTCTCTCCCTCCCATCAAACTAATGAGGTGTGCCCCGAGTACTTGAGGGCTCATGGGAATAGGATACAGAGACTTTCAGCTCTAAATCACTAGTTTAATTCCAGCCCAGTTCGTCATGATTGAAAGTAGTTACCATCTGTCACTACTGTGGCCTACAAGGAATTTGTTGGTGGTCTCACCCTTGCTCCTATGGGGCAATAGAGCCACCGTAGTCCTCCCGCCCAGGATCTGGGCATCCGCATCCCTGCGCCGGGGGAGAAACCCAGGGGTCAAACCCACGTGGAATGAAGCGGCGGATCAGACGCCAATCCCACACCTCCAGGTAGGGAGGACAGCTCGTTTTACCCTGCTGCAGTCCCCAGTGGAGATACACGGACTTTAGGGCGCTTCGGATTCCACTTACATGGCTCCCATTATAACTATTTTTACCATACAGATGAGCGCTGTTTATAATACTTGCAGGAATGCAAAGATTTCCTGAAGTGTTGTACACAAACATCATAATATAATCCTCAGAGCTTCAAAGCCAATCCCAGCAACTAATCCCACAGATAAACAAAGCTAAATCTCTATTTGCCTGCAAAAATAATGAGCAAACATTAGCGATATCAGTGTATTGAAGGTCTCCAATCTTCTGAGGGAAGATCTCAACTTTCACCCAATTTATACTCTGTGAAGCCCTAATCTACTGTAAATTACAAAATCTAATTAAAATGAGGGAAACTGAGGTAGGTAAACCCTTCAGAGCAACTCTGCTAAGATTCATAGCTGTGCTCGTCTTCATTTCAAAGAACTGTTTGCAAACCTTGTGCTTCCTAGCGTGGCACTTAAGCCATTTGCCTAGTCTGAGAGCTTCTTCATGTTGTAGAGAATAGATTTATAGCTCAAATCCCTACTTAGGGTATAACGTTATTTGTAAAGTTGTCTATGACATGCTCAGGCTCTCTCTAAAATAACAGCATTAAACATCATTCAGTCCCAAGAGATACTGAGATGGGTTTAAACTCTGTTGCAAAGAACCCTTCCACACAGACACCAACTTACACATTTACATTAACAAGAAAGAGAAACCATACTCATGTGACGCTAAATGACCATATAGAATGGATGGCCTTTTGGGAAAAGGAATTAATCTGCACAGGTATCACTCCAACAACTGATGGTCACGTTTCAAATCAAACGCCACAGCAGCAAGACAAACAGAAAATAAATCAGAGTAAGTTTTTTCATACTTCAAGGTAGTTGCCAGAGGTCTACTGAATAATTAAAGAAAGTAACACACTGCAAAATAAACAAAGTTTTATTTCTTTCCAGATACTTGCAGTGCAAGTATGTTTACATCAAGGCCCAAAGCGTTCGAGCAACTCTGTGCATCCCCTTAGGACTTCTCGTGTGGATAATGCTCCTCAGTGGAGATACCACAACTGAACCTACTGTATTTGTTTCAAGATTTTCCAGCTCATAAGACTAAGAGCCTATCTGAAATATAACCAAGACACAGTACTAACCAAAAAGCATTACTGTACGACTCCCTCGGTATGAGGTTAAGTCTTTGCCTGCATTACTCCCTGCTCTTATCAGTATCATCTTCAGATTTTTTCAAAACATTAACATCGAATTCCAATGACAAGAAATACCAATCCAGCTGTAGTATCAAGGCCAGAAAAACACAAGCCACAGCAACTCTAAAGCAACGTTTCTACATCTCATCCACCATGACAGCAAAGTTCACCCAACGCTTGGGTAACAGAGCAAGTGCTCTTTCATTCCCACCATCAACCGAGCGCAATTTTGGTAGGTTTATGAAAGCATCCCTTGAAGTCACCCATCTTTTGAGGAAGATTCCTTGAAAACAGCAGTCTCCACTGTATTTCACGTGGTGATTCATAACCAAAGCTCTGACTAAAAGCAGCTCTCGGAGGGACCGTGGAAACCCAGCTCTGGTAGCAGTTAAGTTTCTTCTTGTAGCGACAAGCACTTGGGGCGTAAGCAAACACTGGGAGCTGATGACGCGTCAGATATACGAGTGTTTTCTTTATCAGTAAATGTTTGCTGACTGGGACTCCCCTGAGTTGAGGTTTCCTCTTTTTTCTCCTTCAGATTTATTGATCTGAGCTGATAATGGAAACTCAACTTTTTTTCATCGCCAACTAGCAGAATCAAAGAGGAAAATTTAGTGAACAAGGAGGAAAACTGGTGTTGGTGGAAAAACATTTGCTTTAAGAATATAAGGGTGGGAAGTGTCAGTGTGTTCAGGAAATTACATGTCAAAACTAGTAAAAACATGTTGAAGTGGACATTAATGGATGCTTAAATCACCCTGAAATTCTTATGAAATACAAATCTGTGTTACTACGAAAAAGGAAACGCAGTTGGAGAATAAAGTGGTAAGGAAACTACTCTTGCCTTCATATTATCAAATGAAGCCTAAACATTCAGTAAAATCAGATTCTGAATTATTCTAAACCCAAGGAAATAATGGAATAAAGAGCCCCTATTTTTACTTGAAATGGTACTAAATGGAATTTAAAAAAACTAAAAAAACAAAACCCCAAAGCAAACAAAAAAAACCCCAAAACAAACACACCAAGACATGCTTGTTCTGAATCCAACAGGAAATACCACAACACTGAATTTCTTTTGGGACCATAGAAGCCCCCTGTTCCAACCATTCATCCTCAATCCCCAGGGCACATTTCAGCCATACTAGAAATAGAGGATCAAGCCAAAATAGTAAACAGTGATTCCTGAATAGGCTGAAAGTAGATTGTAGTATTGCAGAAATACAGCCGAGCAACCAAAATAAGGTTTAAGTGAAAGAATCTAAAAGTTGTATCTTTAAACTGTGCTTTAATCTGATGACAATCGATTGAACTTTAGGTAAAAGAAGGACTACCTGTAGGATCAACGATGGCAGGATCTAGTCTGCATGGCAGTCTTGCAGCGTGCCATGGACACAGTGTCTTAGTTACATGAAATGAAATAATATATACATATTTATATGGATATTATCATCCGAAGACATAATTTGTAGATCTGGCAATTACAAACAGGTTTAGAGATCAAATGGAAGGAGTTTTGTTGCAGAGATCCAAGTTCAAGGAACTGTTCTTCCTTCGCAGGAACCCATAGCTTGACGCAATGCTTAGCAGCCCAGGGAGCTGTATATAATACAGAGTTTTACTTATCTCTTACAGAAACAGCACAGTAGAAGGGAAGCGCAAAGTAAATCCCCATTTGCTAATCTGGTAAATGTTATAAAAAAGTAAAAAAAAAAAAAAATCTTGATATTTGTCTGGTTTATCTCACTTCAAAGATCATGGAACAGGGGAAGGGATTTTGGAGATGCAGGGAGAAGCTATTTTTAAAAGCAGTCATACGACTGTGAAATAAGATGTAGGTTTTATGGAAAAAGCGTTACGGTGTTTTTGGCCATCTCACATCTCAAAACTAGATTCTAAGAGTTCTTACAGAGAATTAAGGATAAGTGGACCGTAAGACTTTAAAAAAGATCTGATTAAGAAATGAGACAGAAAAGTTAGACACAAAATCTGTGTTGAGGCTTCAGCCACCGTCAGGAGTGGCTGGTGTCTTCCAGGTTTTGTCACTTCATCTGTCTGCACTCACACCTGGCCAGGGTGCTGCACGCAGAAGGAAGCAGGAGAGGAGAACGTAGAGGAAAGGAGAGACTCAAACACGGGGAAGAGAGAAGTGGTTTTACCAGGTGGCCCCTGGGATGAGAGCACGCAGCTCCGAACAGGACAGGGAAGCTCAACCCCTTTTTTCTCTGCGCCAGGAGCTTGGAAAGCGCTCGGCGTCTGCCGTGCTTTGCTTCCAACGAAATCAACAGTAAAGTTCCCTTGACTTCAAAGGAAAGTGAATTAGGCCAATGTCAAGAGCTTTCAGAAGTCCCACCCTTAAAGCCTTAGCCCTTGTAACTCTTCCTGAAGGAAAGCAGATAGTCAGGCCCATGTATATGTGCAGACATCGGAGACCTCAATTCAAAGCACTGTACCTGGATGAGCCCCAACAAGCAAGTTTACCCTACTGAATAAGCCTGGTCTTGCCCAATTTTCAACATTGGGCAAGTTTAGGTGTGAGAAGTCCCCAGGGAGGTGGACAGGGAAACCCATGAGAGAGACTGCTCAGGGATGGCAACAGCAGAGGGTGCTGGAACATGGGCCCACCATCCCCGAAAGGCTGCAGGGTCCAGCATCCCCCCCTTCCTCGGAGAAACACTTCCCACAGAACAAAAAAAAATACAGGGAAAAGTCTATTAAAACCCAGTCTCTCTTTGGAAGATCTGCTGCAATTTCGTTTCCACCAAAGCTCCTTTTTTCCCCAGCGCTAGATACACACCTATCTCTGTTTATCCCACACTTTGCATCCAGTGTGCAGCACCGTGCACCAAGTTTGCCCACGAGCCTGCGGAGAGCAAGGTCTGCAAACGGCAGCAGGAATGGCCTGGGGTACGAGAAGAGGTTGCACACATCTGGCCTTTCAATTTGAATAAAAACGTTTTTTTTACCGTAAAAATCCACATTAAAGCCAAATTAGATATGCAAACATATGACTAAAACCTCCTTGCTTAAATGTAAATTTGCAGAGTACCAACCCTTACATGGCTGCCCCAAGCAAGCAGCTCTGAAACCAGCACCAGAAGTAGTCACAGCATCTCTTCCCCTGAGCAAACCTGAGAACAACCACCACACCTTTTCACGCAGAATTTGACCTGTTTATTTTACAAAGTACTCAGTTCCCAGCCTGCTTCGCAAGGAGGCTGCCGGGGCACGCTTTACGTCGCAGGAGACCAGATCAGTGTTTAAGTCGCAGGTTCAACTTGAGAATGAGGGCATTTTTTTTCTTGTCTGATCAAGGTCAAAACTATTAAAATACCCTTAGGTTCTCAGTCTAGTGAAATGAACTGGTAATACATTTGGCAAGTTAATCTGTGGATTGCCTTCTCACATGAGACCAGCTGTTGTGTTTCTAAGTACAAGCAGTATTTACCTCCAATAATGAAATGACTGAATATAATATAAAAAAAAAAAAAAAAAAAAAAAAAAAAAAAATTAGTGTTCCCTTGCCTACTGCACAGTCCTGGGTTACATTTACAGTTCTAATAAACTGATTTGTCAAAACCGTCAGAATCAAGGATGATCATCTGGATACCAGATGAACTAAAATACATGTAATTATAAGTTGTCCATTTGTTCTCTTTTATCTCCCACATATCTCTCCTTTGCTCTCGAATACGTGTGCATGTTTATGTGTAACTAACCATTTAGCTACGGGCCTAAAATCCAGTCTTTTTATTACCACTTTAACTGTAGTATAACACGAGTAAGCTCTTTCTTCATGGCACACTCATGCAAAATAAAAATCTGGTCACGTTAGTTTAGTACTTTACTGTACAGCAAGCGCACGTAGACACTGTACGTATATGAATAGATAAACATAGCTACACAACATACAGACACACACCTACGGTTGGACAGAACATGCTTCCAAAGCCAAATATAAATTCAGCTCTTCTATTAAACATGTCTCACAGCTGAAAATCATAAAATCAAACTTTCTAATTCACTTCATTTCCTAAACAGTAGCAGCTGCTTTTTTCATAATATTTATTATTATGTAGAGGAGCAGCTATAGGGCTGCACTGCTATGCAGGAACCAGGGCATTACCCATGATCTACACCCGCCAGATAAGCCGACGCTGAACTAGCCTCTTGGCTTCTTGTACCCTGTGAATTAGGATGTTACAAAGCACCAGCGGTGTATTGGTGAATATTTATGAAGGCTCAATATTCTCTTTTTCAAGGTTCTAATACGAGCAATATTTCATAGCACATATTTAAAGTATATATGGTAAAGAACAATCTGAACAGACACACTCCCTGCCTTGCAGAAACTCTGACAGAAAACAGAGAACAGGACATAGAAAAAAATGATAAAGGAGAATGTGGGAGAGATTATTAGTGACAGCGAAGGAGGAAGAATTTCCTGGAAGACGTTAGTTTTAAGAAGGGATCCAAATGAATGGACAGCGTGCTGCTGGAAAAGTGGTGGGAGACCCTCTGCAAACCTAAGGAAATGATACCTGCGGGTGTGTAAGAAACACCAAGATGGAGAATGCAAACGAAGAAAGATTTGGAAGTAAAATAGGGCATGAAGAGCAGCCTGGGAAAGACGCAGCACCAGAACACGACAAATGAGATCAAATTCTGTGGGACTCAACCCCTCTCTGGTAAAAGAGAGGGAAGGGATTGGCATGTTATACCAGGGTTTCCTGCAGTCTGCCTGGGAGAAAGGGGAGGGCTGAAACATTAAGACCAGTGGCTACAGTAATGAAAGGGTTTTACGAAACTCAATTAAGCTAACCAGTCAAAAGAAACCATTTTTATGAACTTGGGCTACAAAGCTCACTATACAAGTCTACCTGAAGCACATACAGACTAAATTTACCCTAAATACTTATCTGCAAGTGGGTTATTACTTCCATAAAAAAATCACAACTACTTCAACGTTAGAACTGTTTCAGATTGCTTCTGAAAGCACTGGCTTCAGAACCTCTTTTTTTTAAACTTTTTTTTTTTACTGATAAGGAAGATGTCTCTATGCAGCATCTGCACAGAGTCATCTGGGGTATCCAGTTGGTTTATAACATCCTGTTCAGATTAGCCATAAAGATTTCAGTGGCCACTGCAAAACACAGGGACGCTGTTGTAGTTTCTGAACTGTATGAACAGCCAGCTATTAAACATAAAATTATTTGATGATAATGATAATTTCCAGGGACAGCATAGCAGCTTTTATCCATAGATCCCAAAGCTCTTAAGAGAGTCACACCTCATTTTGAACAGAGGGAAATGGAGGCAGCAGGAGGGAAGAGACTTGTCCCAGCTCATCCAGCGAGCTGTAATCCAGCCTGGGTTGCTGTGGAGTGTCCTGCACGAGGGAAGCAGAGCTCACCTGCAAGGAGAAGGACACCATACCCCAGAAAGCCACCCTTCAGTAGGTGGTCACTCGTCTGAGAAATGCGGCAGTTCGTATTTCAAACATCTATGTTCAGTCTAGCAACATTATCAATTTCCTTCTATAATTCTTGTCTGATGCACACAAGTATATGCAAAAGCAAGTAAACGTTCTTCACCAGTGGGACACTGGAAACTTTTATAGCATTTCATACAAACTGTGAGTAAAGGTATCTAGCTCATGCTGTGTGTAGGGAGCATCCCTTCAAGGTAATAAGATATTCGTATTTATAAAGCTGTTACAATTGCTCTGAAACATAACTCCCCAATATTTAAGCCAGAAGCTGTAGATCTCCTTTATTGAGTTGTAATCAAGGGCTCCAAAAGCAGAAAATAGCTTAGCTACTAGAGGAAGTTGGCATTTCGGACACTGGAATTACATACCACCATAAACTTATCTAAAAAAGAAATGTCCACTGCTAACAACAGAGAAGAAAACAAATAAAACCTTTTCTAATAAGGATTTAAAGATTTTTAAACCTTACTTAAGATCCCAGACCAAATACTCAACATGGCCCTATATCATTCAATCAGAGGAGGGAGTCCTGCCTCCACTGAAGGCAGCAATGGGTTTGCCAGCAATCTCGATACCGCCAGGGTTTCACTGTCTGAAGCACAACAGAGCTAGCAAAGCTCACGCTTCTCACTGAAGCCCCGGAGATTTTACTCCTAGTACTTGCATAAAGGCCTTTTGATTTGGCTCCAAAGCCAGTTAGTAAAACTGTAATTCATACTAGCACGGCTCTGCTACCTAGAGAGAACCGGATGCTTTGAGGTGACGCAGAGTCAGTAACCGTCGTACACAATTTCCCACTCCTGCTCCCAATGCCAAGCCAAACTCCCACTTCCTATGCCTACAGCTCATCCGAGGTTGGGGCTCTCAATTCCTCTGTCACATCGATGCCAAAACTCTCCCACAGCGGTACAACGCGTCTCTATCTGGTGGCCTCATGGCAGATACTGCACGGACAAACACATTAGACTGTGACAGTCACAAAAACTACTATACTTAAGCTAATCTGCAGAGAGTAATAATGGGGAATTAAAGGAAGACTATAATCACTGAGAGGAAGCGCTAAGGGCATTCAAAACACCTCTCAGGACTGGGCTAAAATTTTGCAATCCTGGCAAAAAGAGCCCCTTCTGAGAGATTATAAATCATTCTTCAAATGGAATGATTCGGTGACAGTTTACCACAAAGAAAAGAAAGATCACTAGTGTGTAAAACGTAACTCCAGGACAGAGGATTCACCGCCGTCTCCTCGGGGTTTGAGAAGGATGGTGAATGGAACAAAATGCATCAGAAATCCAGATGAAAACAGAACAATTCTCATCCTTGATACAGTTTGAAATTAACAATTTTGCAAAGCTAATTCTTCTATTTGTTGGCTATGTGGAATCAAGAGAGCAACAGATTTCATTAGAAGAAGACTTCCTAAGTCTAGCTGTAGAATAACCAAACCATGCCAGGGAGAAAGCCCAGCGTGCAAAGCCAGACAGAAACCTCAGCATCATGGTAACGCAGTGACCACGGTTCAGACACATCCTGCCTTGCTCCAGGCACATAACTGGTGACTCAGTTACGGACATGGTTCCTATAAGTTTCTTAAAAAGTCACTGGAGAAGATGAGATCAATTCAAGCACCTTTTCTCAGGTGCTGAAAGCCATATGGGATGGATCCCGCCCTTCAGGCATTCATAAACACCCATGATTTTTTCCAGTTATAACTAATAGCTCACACTTACTGCCTCCCATGTGGTCTCTTTAAACACTTCATGGAAATAGTCTTATTCTCCATTTATAAGAGGGGAAAGTGAATTCATGAGAAATAGTGAAAGAATCACAAATAAAACTCTGGTCTTCTGCATCCCACTTCTGCCTTCTGACCTCTAATCTCATTCCTTCCCCCACATCTGTGAATTTTTAACTACACACGCCAATAAGAGCCTAAAAATCCAGGTTTTATGTCCCCTTCCCTCCCCCCTGTATTGAAAAACCCCTGTGTTTATATACAAATCAGGCTTGGAAAGGTAATTTTCTAGTCAGAAGAAGCTCTCTCTCACAACATCCTGAGTGGGAAGACGAAAGCGATGCCAACAGGAAGACTGCGCGCTGAGCTGGGAGTTGCGCAGGACAGGCGTCTCTGGAGACAGCATCTAAAAACTGCCTCGAGTACGATTATTACAGGGTTTCTCTAAATAGATCTTTTCCATACACGAATCCCAAGTTTCTCCCTACACCTTTCTATATATTTAGCTCATCAGAAAGACCCTTTCCAGAGGTGCTAAAACTGAAAACCAGGAAGGAATTCTTCAACCCTTCCAGATAAACTGCAAGACTGAGCTCCCCAAACTTCTCCAGACTTCAAAGACTTTCAGATATTGTTTAATCAATGATAGAGCTAGAAGGCCAGCTGTGTTCTTCTGTTTGTTCTTAAATGCTAATCCAAGTTTACCAAAACTGAGGGATTTTGCATCTGGAGTATTTGGATTCAGGCCCACTTCTCTGGTAACCTGTCCTTGGCCTCTCCTTCCGTCTCCTTGTCACGTTCCATCCTTCTCTCAGTTGTCCCTGGTGCTTTTTTAGCACTGCTTTCCCTTTCGGTGAGATCAATAATTGCCTTGTCATGCTTCATGACAAGACCTCTCTCATTCTGGGGTATCGTGCAAGTCCGCTGTGTATTTAGATATGGATGACATTTATAAACTACATACGAAAGCTCTTCAGATCATTCCTTCATAAATCTCACCATATATTTCAGTTCTCCGCAGCCTTCTGTGTTGTGCTTTAGGCATGAAAATAATTAAGCATATATAAGCTGATCATATTCAGAGCTGAAAGAGATGAAAATGGAACTTTTTCAGGTTTCAGAGAGCCTTGTGTACGTCACATTTTTCCCCAAGTTTGAATTGACATAAATCCTTTCTTTGCACTGCTTTGTCCTCTACTTCTTTGTATTTTACAATTTCCTATTTTACCTTTTGTGAGAGCCTGAACAGAAACAAAGTAGCATGAGAAGAAAAATAAAGCAAAAACTGTGTTAGGTAAACAATCGCTTGGGGGCATAATGTTGTTTGGAGTTGGCACTCCCCAAGAACAATGTTGTTTGGCCAGTCGACTGTGCGGCAGGAAATAACCTTTGGGAGCCCGTGACCCCAACCACCACTGCCGAGAAAAACAACCTGGTTAAAACCAGGGCTGATTTTCCCAAATTGTAATGATTTGCCTGCTGCCCCAACAAGGGGCTGAGGGCTCCGGTGATGGGAGGCCAACCTCCGCTCAAAGCGTTAAGCAGAAGAGGAATGCGTGATCTCAGTTTTTGGCTTTTGTGTCCGTCCCCCCCCCCCCTTTTTTTTTTTTTTCATTCTACAGAACTAGTCTAACAGAAGGCGGCTTTTTTTTTTTTTCTTCCTAAGCGAGCGTTTCACATTTTTCAAGTTTCAGTCAATTGTATTTCTAAATCCTTTCAAGATAATCATTCTGGGAGCACGGGCTCTTCCACAGGTTGTCTCAGCAAAGACGATTCTTTGTCATAAAACTGCTGTTACCATTAGGGAGTTAAAAAATACCGATTTCACAGGCTTCTGAAGTCAAGACTAATCTCTCCCCTATCCCACCTCATCTCCTGGCAGAGGCAAGGGAAAAGAGAGCAAACTCCATCTCTCTGCTCAGAAGCTGGGAGGTTGGCCGGGGGCTGTGATGGTTGTTCTGGGCTCTGGTTATCACGTCTTGTTTCTAACAGATGGCTCCAGCAACCATCACAGCCTTTTCTCATGGTGCTCTATCTGAGAGGAAGGAAATTGAGATTCCACCCCAAATCCCAGCACATAGTTTTGAGGATTCCCACATCTTCCAAGGATTAAGTCACCACATGTATAGCCTAAAGTGCCTCGAGGACTAGAGCGAGGCACCATTTTTAGAACACTGTGTAGGAAGAACCGCTAAGAGGCTAAAATCCTTTGTAGTTTGCCCCAAAGACATATTCACGAAGGGATTTCAAGAGGAGGAATGAGATACAGCTCTGATGGTGGGGTGAAAGAAGGATCTAAATGACCTAAAAAGAGCATGTGCTTTGACCGACAAATCAAGATACCTCAATAAAAGAAACAGCCTGCATCCAGCTACAGAGCAACCCACTTGTGGGTCTTCAAAGTGACAGTGGTCACCAGCGGAGACTCAGAAGCCTTGCCAACACCTGCAGGACAAACCCTGCTGAGAGAGAGGGGTGAATAAAGGTAACTGCCTCCTGTTTGAAAAAGCAAGACAGTGCTCAGTTAGAACGATGCAAAAGTCCGAAATAAATGTTGCCACCATGAAGTGGACTGACAACATTAAGCCTTTCAAAGAAATGTGAACATGATTATCTGGGGGGTTTTTGATTATGAGTTTGTTTTTAACTTTGCCACTAGGCCTACTATCCGTATTGCTTGGAGAAAATACTCTATTCCCTACCCAAATACATGGGATCCCACTTCAGCAGGACTTCCGGTGATGGGAAGAGAAGGAAGATTCCGTGTCATCTACAAAGTTTGACCCAAAGCTCCAGGTGCTTTCTAAAATAAATTTTCTGCCGTTTTCTGAATTGTTTTCAAGCCTTGGGAATATGTAATCATCTCCTCGGAAGCAGGAAGACAAAAGCACAGAAGACCGTATTATTTTACTAGGTGGAAGACAACAGGTCAGAATCAATCCCTGATTTAAAATCAAAGTTGGTGTTTTTTTAAACCAGGGAGGATGTATCCAGCATTTCTAGACCATCCTGACATACTTCTTCCACCCACCCACGAAGGCAAGCTGTGTATGTGCTGGCCGGACCCACCGGTGCTCATCAAGCCACAGACCATTTGCACGCACTCACTGCCAACCTCGGCACAGAGGGGCGAAGTCCGCAGGAAGCAGTCGATGATACCACAGCATGATCACGCTAGTAATCCCAACAAGATAATCACAGATGTTGTGACCCACTTAAAAATGAGTTCATTTTCCAGATATCCAATTTCAGTGGCTTTTTAGGACATTACCCCCCTGAAGGTTTGTGGGCAAATGAGTGTTCAGCTTATTCTCCATCATTTTCTGCACCAGTAATGCTATGCTATAGTAAGTGTGAAATTAGTACATAATCTTTAAGCCGTCTTGTTTTCAGGATGATAGATACTTGCTTTGCTAATAACCCCAACCTCCTTGCAGTGTTGTACTCCCTAGGAGCCAAAGCAGCACGTTGTATTGGACATTACCTTGCCCGTCATAAATATTGGGGGGAGACAACAGTTCAAAAGAAAAACCCCAACCTTTCACGCATGTAAAAATGGCTGCTTAGATCAGTCGTTCCCGTTCAATCTCTTTCGCATGGGCTGCAGCACCAAAGAGAGACGAAGGAATGTCAAAAGGAGGGAAAACCAAGAAATCAAGTGGCAGAAGGAGCAAGAACACAGAAGAATACGTTTTTTCATCGAGTCATTCTTGCAATTGTACTCTGTGTTCAAAAGGACCAAATCACGCAAAATTACCGGCAGAGTGTTTGGAAGACAGCACGGATGGCAAGGAGCTTCAGAAAGAAGGACGATACCTTTCCCCACACCGGAGCTTGGTTTCCACGTGTCCGAGTCAGTGTCACCAGATGCCCATTTTAAAGTCAATTTAATGCAATGCTGAGGCTGATAGTGGTAGCCTGGATTTCCTAATTCTACCTATGCTTCTGTTTTTTTCAAAAAATACAATCGGCATGGAATTTTTTAATAAAAAAAGGAATTCCAAACACTTACTGTAACTATTTTGATTCTGCTTCTAGTACAGATAAATTAAAAATGAAAGATTTGCTTGTTTGAGGGGTTTTTACAGTACTGGCTACTTCTTGCCCCTGTTGTGAAGCAATGCAAACCGACATGTTAATTCTGAAATTTCCTTTACATGGTATTTGTTGTCCTTTTAGAAAAGAACACGTAGAAATTCCTTGTAATTACTCAGAAAAACCAGTGATATTTGGTTTAATCGTGCTTCTCCTCTTTGAGCCCCTTTCCGTGCAGTGTATTTTTATATGATAGGAACCTTTGTAAGAAGAACTGAAAAAAATGTTGCTTATTTCTAAATTAGCATTACCTTCTACCAGGCAGAAGATGACCTTTTCTTCCATAAATGACACACTACTTTCAGCCAAAATATAAGTTAACTTCGATTTTGATCACAGATGAGTACAAATTTGGCCAATCTTTTCTCTAAATAGTGGCACCACCCTGGCTGATACTGCTGCCCTTTGGAAGTCCATCTAGGCAGCTGCCAGTCGCTTCCCAATGAAAGCTATGTATACAGACTGCCACGTGCTTTCCTTCCACGAGAACAAGCATAAATTTTCTCCCAAATTTGTTTAAAGAACGCAAATTTAACAGTCTATCTCAACTAATGAAGTAGCAAGGCTTTTAAAAATACACTCTTAAGCTAGACACACTACAGTATCTGATTTTCAAATGACCCCAATTCACCAATTACTTGGGTTGAACCAGTCACAACCCAAACCAGCTTTGGCACACCAAAGTTTACAATTTTTAAATATTCCACCCCTGCTTTGGATGTATAAGTGCTTTGCACCTCTGAGGACTTGGCTCACAGTCATGGGTGTCAAAGGCAGAGAGCAGGAGGACACAGTCAGCAGCGCTGAAGCACAGTTGATATTCCATCAGGCAGAGCTGACTGCTCTTTCAGGTAAAGAATGGGGAGTTACTGAACTGCCAGACATCAGGAAGAGTTAAGGGGAAGAAAATAGGGTTTTTTTTCTTTTAAACTGCATTTCACTTCTTCACGTATCATTAAAAACTCCCTAACTGGAGCACTTTCCCTTTTCAAAATGGCCTTTCTTGGAAGCATTTGCTTACACCAGCAAACACCCTCCAGAAGTACGCGCTCCGGCACTTCATAGCCAACACTTTATTCACTCTCTTTCCAACCCGAACCACCACGCTGGTCATTGCTTCCCACTTCTCCCCAAACCACTTTCAGAAAAGAGAAGGAAAAACACACAAAACACACACGGCGAGTGATCTTTCCCAGTTTTGACTGTGTGTGGTAACGAGCGCCCGGCCCAGCCTTTCCGTGCGAGGCGACGGGTCTGCTCCAGAACACAAATCCGCAGGGCTATGGCAGGTTCTGCTTTTTCCAAAACGATCTCCCCAGCTGCAGCACATTACTTGTGGCAACTTTTCTTGGATCTTAAATGGGTTTTGAAGCCATGCTGTCAGCTGCCTTCATGTCACCCCACTATATTATGATTGAATCTCCTGTTCCTTTTATAGAGTTGTTCTCTCCTAATAAAACACTAACTGCTGGTCTGAAAGTCGGCTTCGGGACCACTGCTCACGGTCTTACGATAACCTTCTGCTCCGCTCTTTTCCCCGCTAAAAAGTACACTGGTGAAATGTTAATCGCTGAGGCTGTGTTCTTAAATATGCATATATCCAGTCCCAGAAATTTGCTGTGTTTATACAATATCTTGACCCCACCCCCATTTCTAGTTATTTTAAGAGCTCATACTTTCGAACTGGGCAATAGTCCTGAACACATGAAAGAACACACAGAGTACAAACAGCTATAAATGAATATCTGCAATTCATTGCGGCAGCCGCCTACAAAGGTGATACCTTCAAGCTGTTTGTCAGAATAAACTAGCAAAAAAGCTGTTACTTGTCAACTTTTGGATAAGATACATTGCAAAACAATATTCATTTTCCCTGGCAAATGCAAACCCACATTTTATAGGTGTGAACTATTTCCAAACTTCAAAACTGTACCATAAATGAACTGTGAATGGGTAGAAAAACACTCCGAGTACGGTTGCAAAGAAGCAAATGACTTCAAATGTACAGAATTAAAATAGTCACAGTTTATTTTTAATACGTTTAAAGACTAAAAATATTTTCACCTTCCATTCTACTGCATTTGAACAGAATCCATCAACAAAAGCTTATAAATCCGTTATTCTTAATGGGTTTCATGCCAATGTTGTGTTTAAAGTCATGAGACTAAAAGAAAAACTACATTCCTGGGGCATAATGCTGCAGTTAGAAAGAAATGCTTTGCCGAAATCTAACTTGACAACATTTGTTGTTAGGATTTCCAGGACTTTCATCAGGGATGTTTCTCAAAGAATCCCATCTCTCAGAAATTGTTTTTGTCGTGGTAACAGACTTGACTATTAATGAGAAAACAGTAAGAAGCTTTAGTGTCCTAATGGATACTAAATGACCTGGAGGATCTGAAACACTTATGTGCAGAAAAAATACATACGTGCAATTCCTTTGGCTTCAAATATTTGTTAGCTGGGATGCAACGTATTAAACAAGGTAACTAAACACGTGTGGAAAAACAACAGTACTTTATGCATAAACAATCACATTAACTTTGCACATTAAAAAAATATAATATCCCGCTTAATGCGACTTTTACAAATCAGAAGAAAATCAGGTCATAATAGTAGATAAATATGCAGCGCCTGGAAGCCTCCGTATGTCCTCAAGACAGCGAGGCTACGAGCAAACATTGACATTTGACACAGATACAGCTGTTTAAAATATGTCTTCATCATACTCAGATGGCGATAAAGACAGAATAAAATTCAGCCAGAATAAATCCGAAGTTAAAAAAAATTAATCTAAAACCAGATGCTGCAGAACGTGCAAAAATGGAGATGCAAATTTAATTTTGCAAACCTGGAAGGAAATCCCCGCGAGCGTTCACGCTCAGTCCACCTTTACTAAGAAGCCCACAAAAGTGAGTCAAAATCAACAGCAATAAATATTTTGAAGGAGGAAAACTCTGTAAAGTCTATTCATTTTACTTTCTGAAATGGTGCAAAAATGTTACCTACTCCCTGTACAGTTATTAGTCTCCGTAATGTAACATAACAGATACTTTCTAAATCCTTTTAGGCCTTCTCCCCCTCACTGGAAAGATCATCATTTTTTTATTTCAAAGTGGATTTAATAAAGAAAAGGAGTGCTGTTAAAGTAATACGTGAGGCTTTGACATTAAGCAGTGCAACCCTGCAGAGTCGGCAAGAACAGGGTCTCTAATCTCCAGTGATTTATAGAGGGCTCTTCCTTCATCTCTGCTCTCAGGGAGGGCCAAAAAGTTTAGAGACAGGCTGGCGTCCCCCTTACTCCACACCGCCAGCTCCTGCTGGCCAGTCTGCCGGCAAAAACCGTTAACCACTTCGCTGCTGGCTTCCCCTCCACCCATTAAAGGGGGTTTTATTTATTTGTATTTATAGAACAAAGTGATCTCAGAGCTAAGTAATGCCTACGGAGGTAAATGTTTATGTCTGTCATCAGAAATTTATAAGCAGAGAAGGAGAAGCTAATAGGCAGAAAGTAGAGACCAAAACTATGTAGTGTTTGATGCTCATCTAAGTAAGCTCTGAAAAGCTCCGAGTAGAAACACATCTTAATTAAAAACTTACAAATATATACAGTTAATTTTAAAGCTAAATAACTGAATTACAGATACCAGACAGCCTATTACCAACTGGAGAAGAATGTTTGCCTTATACTGGCTGAATGTTACACAAAAGTTCAAAGAATATGTTTCCAAACACAAATGCAAGAAGCTATTAAGCTCTTGTCACAAGACAGAAATATCTCATTTTAATGGATTTCAAATTCATCATTTTTAGGGAAATGACTGGTTACTTCTGCACTGTAAAACCACAGAAGCCTCTGCTACTAATCTGAAAAAATTAAACCCAGTTCTAATATGGACTCGATACTGGGAGCTTCACAACACCGCCAGGAATTCAATTGGGTCAAGAGGATTAGATGTGAAAAGAATAAAACTTGAGAGGCCTCAGCAAAGCCGTACTTGGGCACTCCGTCACCCTTCCCTACGCGGGTGACCCCGCTGAGACCACTGGAGATTATCAACCAGGTGCCTACAAAGTCAGGCAATGTTTTTCCCTGTAGAGTTGATGTACGTGTCTGTAGCCACTGACCAGCTCATCTTTACGTAAGCTTTAAGTTCTTCACAGGAGCAATTGCCCTTTTCTTCTGCATTTTTACTGTACCTTTTACAGTGAAATCTTGGTCTCCGATAAGCACTTTTAGGAAAACTGAGGATACAAATAAATAGCAGGTGTAAGAGTCCTAAAGGGCAGAGACAGACCCACAAAGCAACAGCAACTCTGCACCCTTCGAGAAACCCCGTAGTGCCAGCAGCTCTGCTCTCACACACGTGAATACAACCCTCATTGGTTTCAGTGGCAATCACATGAACACGCAGACCAAATTTAGGCCCACTTGAGATGCTGTGGGTTTAATTAAGCCTTCCTCCATATACACACTAGATGGGCCATTTATAGACTGTCTTCTCCTTTCCCCAGAATCCTAGCAATCCCGACATTGTAGCACTCCATATAAGAACAGAAAATCAAGCTAAAATGCATCACAATGTCAATAGGTTTTGATGTTCCCAATTGGGGGAACACACAGAGAAGCCATGAAACACGTGCAGAACTGCCCTGCACTTTTCCAGACCCATGAAGGTCGCAATGGTATCTTTTAGCTGCCACTACTTGGACTGGAAACTTTCCGGCCAGATCAAGCTGTCCTTGAAAACTGAACCCTGCACAAATATGTGTTGGATGTTTTAGTTTTTTATATTCATGCTAAATTACCCTACACTGTCTTCCCTAAAAGGCCGGGGAATGGAAATATTGACATACTACTTTAACATTCATTAACTAGCATATTGCAACCTATACAAAATATTGGCAATCAACGTGCATTATTTTGAAGTTTGCTGAATTTTCTTTTGAGTGATGGACCTCGTTCCTTACCCCTCCCTCTTGCCAGTGAGGCTGAAACTCCTCTCTGTAGTTGTCTCAAGGACAAACTTGGAGACTAAAGTTACTCCCATACGGACAAGACTCAACTCTGCTCACAGGGCACTTTTCCTGTGTTTCAGGCAGCGGCGAGGGCAGGACGGCCAGGCTGGGCTGGCACAGCGCTCTTAGTAGCAGCTAGGGCAGAGCACCGAGTGTTTCTGTACGTTATTACTGGGGGGGTTTGCAAAACATTCATTATTCTACTTCTAAGAAGCAATCATTTGCAATCACTGAATCGCAAAGGGCAATCCTTTATTTTATTTATACCTTAGATTCCTTTTGTTTAATCTGATGAACAGATGCAATTTAGACAGTGATGCTTTAAAACAAAAATTAGCTTAGACTTAAGAAAAGATAATCATAGGATGTCACTTTATCGCAAAGGTTTTCTGTAGACTGTTTCATGATGCGACATGCTGCATCCCAGATGCATCAATGGATACTCAATGGATATGGTTGTCAGAAACGTGTGTATGAACACCCAGAACGACTGGGTTAGTAAATGCAAACAAATGCCACGATGCTCCTTTTCTGCCCATTTAGGAAGAAAAAAGGCAATCTGCCCCTGCTGGGTACCAGCCATGCTGTACAGCCGTTCTCTTACAGAACCGTCCATGTATGGAAGGGGTTTAAAAGCTTCAGTAAAGATTATTTTTTTCACACTAGGAACAGTTTAGAAGCATCCTTCACCTTCTGTAATGGTGTCTAACGACAACTTACTTTAAGGTATAGTTTTCTTGAAGTTGATTCGCACCCTGCAGACAGCATAGAGGGAGCCACAAGCTCTTGAGGAAGTGGGAAGAGAAAAATAACTACGGACAGTAGGAAGGAGATGGACCGGCATCACACCAGCCAGGTCATGCCTCACTCCACCTGCACACGCACGTCCAGCAGCAGTATGGGGCCTCATCCTTCTGTTCATGCGTGCGAGCAGCGTGAAACTTCTGGGGAAGGAAGGGTGCTCAAGCTGCCTGCAGATCCTGCCCTTTCCCTCCCATCTCCATGCACAAGCATGTGCCTACAAAAGGAGTGGAAACTTGGCAGGCTGGAACGAAGAGCGCAGTCAAGGGTCGGGAGCAGAGATGAACTGCTCCCGTTCTGCTCCATGGGAATTACACCAAAAAGGTAACAGAAGCTGGGGAACGCGCTGCCTTTTCCATGGAGCCTCCCAGCACTGTCCCTGCCAGCCAAACCGGCAAGAACGGGTCCTTCACAAGGATGGACCCTGTGATCTGTGCAATCTCCTCTAGAGACCAGCTTTAGAGAGCTTCGGTTTCATTTCCCAGCTCTAAAAAGGGTCACAGACTTTTCTTTAAAGTGTTCAAATTCTCTGTAATGGGCAGGGTCACTAGATGCAGACATGGCGGTAAGCAGCACAATGCTGTGAAAGGGAACGATTGCCAGATTCAGCCCTTCATTATGCTCAAAAAAGGTGTCAATAGTTAAAAACTCTTTCTCAAAACATGTTTTTTTAGAAGACTTAATCCTTTAACACTTCTGCTCCCTGGGTGTCTCTGCAAAGAAGAATTTGAAATAGGAATTTCAGGTCTACAGTCCTGAAGCAGAAAGTAGAAAGCATTTTGATTTTCTTCTGCATTAAACCGTTTATGTGAAACAGTACAGGTAAGCGACCCTTAAATTGCCACGTCCTGATGCTCAGCAGGGCCAGGACAAACTGATCTGGCAGCAAACAAGTCTTATCACGGTTCCCACAATTAACTGCTGTAAACTAGAGAATGTAAATCACTCCACCCCAGCAGACCTGTGATGCCAATTTGCACCTCATCCAAGTCAACTAGATCTACATTATTCACGCAGCCACGGATCTCTGTTGTACCTGTCAGATGAATGCTTGTATTTAATATAACTATAAAAGCAACACATTTTAAAACTAGGGGGAAAAAGGATTTTCTAAGATGCCTCTTAGGGGATCCCACTAAACAGCCCACTAGGTTTTGATCAGGTGAACAATCGATGACACAGCTTGTAACTCCACTCTCAAAGTAATTTTTATTCTCCAGTAGTGAAGGGACAAGGTTCTACACGAAACACACTTCTATTCTGCAGAGTGAAGTGATACAACCTGGGAAGCCACAACTTTCCTCGAGGCTCCTGAAGCAGCAATAATCTTGTTTCCTTTGTAAAGCTCCTGGCACATGTGAACCTAGTGTAAAGCTGGTGCCTAAGGACACTACTCCAAAAGAAATCTGAAATGCAAATAACTTATTTAAACTATCATACAATCACATTTCTTTTTATAGTCAACATAAATCTCCTTAGTTATTATAATCATATCGTACCACATATAAAGTAATTTAATACAAGACCTACCTTCCTATGTATTATTGCGTTTAGGAAAGCAAACTTTTCCAGTGTTATTTATTTCAAGCAGAATCTCCAGGAGTCACTCTGGATCTGGAAGGATTGTGTCCTAACTTGTATTTTAGAATAAATTCTTTAGCCTTCATCAGGTAAGAGCTGCTAAATGAGCTATAGTTAGAGCTATCTGTAAGTGAAAAAGTTCCTGAACGCTCAGAGAAATCTGGGAGATGGCACGTGGGAGATATCCTGAAACAACAAAAAGTACCACATCTTCCACGAGATGGAAACAGACTCCCCAAAATACATCTTAAATTTTAGTAAGTGTCCGCACAACTGCTATAAACAGGCTACAAACAAGAGCAGCTTCAAGTGAACCCAGAATGAGAGGTTAAAGGGTAAACAGTAATTTGCTGGTTTGCTGTGTGGGATCACCTTTACCTACTAGCCCTCCCAAATAATCTGCTAAGAGAATGAGCATGACAAGCTGTCCTGACACCGTTGTGATGCAAATTTCAGTCTCTGTGGAGCTGCCGCAATTTGCCACTCATTTTTGAGGAGGGGAGGCTCTGGGCATAGAAGAGCCCAACATCTCTCCAAGAGACGATCCTGCCAGCAGCCACCAGCCAAACCAAGCAAACAGTTAACGTTGAGGGAGACCAGAGAGCGGAAAGCAAAGTACTGCCCTACCACAATCATCCAGTCTCCCTAGAAGATAGCCAACACGATGGCTTGTGGTTACCTGCCATACTCTTTGTTGCACAACAGGAGATTCGAACAACTAGCCATTGTGGCACCACGGTTTAGTATACTATTGGGAACATATTTTGCAACCCACATAATAAACACTTTATCCAACTTAGTAAAACAAGCTCTAAGACAAAATGAGTGTAAACATATGCACAAAACAACAGATATGTGGACAAATACTTGACAATGTGAGCATCAAAATTTGCCAAGTGTCATTCTGAAAAGCCCATGACTTTCTAAAACAAGCTATGCTTTTTATCTTTGGTTTACCAAAGATTATATGCAGCAGCCAATATAGTATCAAAGCTTAAACCTCAAGTCACTGCAATCTCCTATCCATCAAAACATTTCCCATGGTTTTATTAGCACTAACAATGAAGTCAATGGGAGAAGAATCTGGCCAAAACCAAAACAAAAATCTCACACGCCATATTTTGCACAAAATGAGCAAAAGACTTGTGAGAAAGACAGTATCAACTAGCAGGGAACCACACATGTGGAGTCTATATATTGCCCGTTCCCTCTCCAAATAACGGCTGACAAAAAAAAGTTTAAAAAACCCCATGAAACGCAAGTTAACAAAACCACCCCTCCCGTTCACAGAAAAGCCAAGGATTAGATGGGCAGATATAAATAGGCTAAAGCTCAGCGCGTCTGCAACAGGTACCAGGGAAAGAGATTTAAAACTTCTTTTCAATAAAGGGTTAGGGGTTTGAAAACCAGCTGGTGATCTGTCAGCAAAAGTCCAATCCCTGTCTTCTGAAAATCGATTTTGAAATCTCAAGGAGTGATTTGGAAAGGACACAATAAACTACTGCTGTCAAGCCAAAGGATGTTTTACGCACCAAATTTAATAGCAGTGGAGGACCCTTCGCATTACATCTGTGCTTCTTTACCTGAGCCATGATTTACCAACAGCAGTGACGACTAACGGCATCATGGTGCCAATCAGTAAATACCTAAAAACATGCTGAAAGGAGAAGTTGTTCCAGCCAACAATGATCAAAAGAGAGAAAGGTTCAAACAATCCCCTTTATAGTTTCTTCTGCTTCTCTCCATTTCTGCTCTAAAATCACGACTGCTAGCTAAATGTTTCTTAGGGCTGGGAGACAAAATAAAACCTCAATGCTAAATGAGAAAAGGATCACCGCTGTGATTGGTGTTTTCTAGAGGGGAAGACAACACGGAGCACCGACAATAGCAGATCACCTTCTCTTTTCCCCAAACTGGAGAGCTGATGCAAGTGGCTATGCTAGCCATCTGTCTGGGTTCACCCCGGACCTTCCTTTGGTACAGACAAATGCCGGTATTTGATGAACAGCACGTACCAATCATGGATATTCCTAAACACGTGTCTCCACTTGCTTTGAGTCCTGTTACCTTAATATGCCAGAAAAGAAACGTGGCAGCTGGAGAGCAATTGTGCTGCTATGTGCTGGGTGGGAATTTTCAGGTGAGAGGAAGGGAAGACAGTGGGTAGGGAAGGAGGAAATCTCCACGCTGTGCCAAGGTGGGTCGTTCTGCTCCTAACCAGAGCCCCAAATGGCACATGGTGTTAGCAGATAAAAAGAGATCACAGTGAAAAACAGTCCCCTGAGCAAAACTCCAGGGGAGCTACAGTAGCAAACAACAGGCCTGATATGGGAAAAGTTGAGCTGTTAATAATTTAATATCAAAAAAGTGATAATTATCATTCTCTTACCCTTGAAGACGCAAAGGAAAAAAATCTAGGAAGCTTATAAGATAAAGTCATATTTTTGTGGAATGGGGGATAAAAAAGTGAGTCCAAGAGCTAAAGGCGGAATATTTGGAGCTCTATCACTGCTAGCAGGAAGTTATTCCTAGGTACTATAACCAAGTTCTAATCTGTTTATGCTGCCTTTTTATAATATGTGACTTTCCCTGAGACACAGCCTCCATTTTTCATCACAAGACCAAATGATAACTCTAGCTTTTAATGAGAGTTAACTCTCAAAGCCCTGCTCCCAGCAAAATCAGATGCTCCAGGATCAACTGTGCAAGTTAGAGCAGGTTGTTTCTGCAGTTTTTCTGAAACAAAGGGATTCCTTCTCCGCTGTGGATCCCCAGTTAAACATGAGGTCTAACACCAAACTGCTTTAGATTCAGATCTATTTGTAATGTCTTTGATGCACCAAAGTCTTCCTTTTAAAGTCTTAACCAGAGTATCATTGCAAAATGACTCTGAACCCTTTTAAAATATGTTTGCCTTTCCCTTCTGCACACTTGGATGGCAGTATTCCTAATGCCATGCAGCCTGATGACACTCCCTTTTTAGAAATTTATTTGAAATAACTCTCTGTCATTTAATACTTCTCTTTCAATTAACAGCAACAGCTTATGTAGAAAGAACACCGACAATTTATGTCACTTTTCTTTGCCTAGTTACAGTCTATAGAGAACTAAAAATGATGCAAAAAAAGAGGCTGTAAAACTAGCAAGATACTGCTTGTCTTTTAGTCAGCATCCAGCCTTTAGGGAAGCAAGGTGCATGAAATATGAATAAAATCTTATATCACTATTCAACTGTATAGCCATTTGATAGTTCAAATTCCTTAGGACTGTCCCTCCTGGATGCAAGACGAACTGAATCAGCAGAAGATTTGCTTTCTTTTGTAACCACTCCAATGTTTGGTAGATTTAATTCCTTTCTATGAATCGGCGTATGTACGCGTTATCAACACACATGAGCAAGTCTATAATACACTTACATAAAAGCGATTTAAACAACATTCACTGTCCTTTGAATCAGGAATTCTTCAGCTCAAATGCCTTAGGATCTAGGAGGCTAAAGATTGTCTCAGATACTGCTAAAATGCAGTGAAACAGCTGCAGACTTTGGGGACAAACAAGTTTTAATTTTCAGCAAAGTTTTGCAGTCGTAAGTCTCCTGGCTGTTGCTGCCTGGCAGTCCCACTCCACGGCGACGTCTAAGCCTGTGTGTTTATAGTATCCATAGCCAGAAGCTGCTTGATGAAGCCTATACTTGTCCAATTACAGCTTAGCAATTATAAGCAGAAATCCAAAGTATAAAATCAAACATTTTGGTTAGCTACAGAGTGTATCTTCTGAATACTGAATCAAGCAGTCAAGTGCCGTATAGTCTCCTTCAAGTTCCTACTGTCATAAACGGTGCCACGTTTTGGATGAGACCAATGCCACCAGCAGCAGGCTCCGAAATACCAACTTGTAATTCCAAACTTTATTTACAAATTCAACTACATAGTTTATTCATGGCAAGAAGTGCTTTGAACTTCTAAATGGCCAAGCTGAACAAAATGGTGGAAGTTTCCCCTTTGAATTTCTAAAGAGTTTACAGGCTGCTGGGTTTAGAAATCATGTTTCTTCACGAGAAGAAGAGGAGAGGCTGCCTGAGGACATTGTTTATTAAAGCCTTTTGTTCAATTTACAAATTGAAACAAATAATTGTGGAGACATTTGCAGCTATGGAAAAAACGTGTTTACAAAGTGGAATAAAATACAGACTAAATACATTTGGATTATACTAGATCAAAACATACGAGTTTCTAACATAGCATAAAGGGCGGTCAACACTATGAGGACAGAAGGAAAGGCGCCACTGAGTCATGTTTTTTATAACAATCTGGTCACTTAAAAGATTTTGGACAGTTACACTCTAAGAGTCCTTAACACGCAAGAATCTAACAGTGACACTCACCAGTGACTAGCCCTTGAGATCAGAGGTGATCTGTCCTTGGGACACCTACCTGTCCCTAGCAGACAACAGATGCTTCACAGGAGGTAAGAAAGACAATTACGTTCCAGCTGATATTCCATAGGAATATTTCTTGATAATGTTTTACTTAGTTTTTGGTTCAGCCTTCCTCATGTGGTTTTACATGTAAACTCTAACCGGATTCAGAAACGGAAAAGCCCTGTTAGACCACTCACCTCCCTCTTCCACAAATGCGGTATCGCTCTCTACAAAAACGGTCATCTCACCTTAAATGTCTTACACGGTGAGGTTGCTACTACTTGGAAGATTATTCTGTAGCCTAACACAAGTTGGCAATCAGAATTATTTCTCCAGTGTCCAGAATATATTTTCCCCAAAACATTAGGGTCTGTCTGAGCTGACATCTCAGTTCAACGTCTTAAAAAAAATCACAGCCTGCCTTGACTGCACAAACCATAAAATTCCTAGTTATTTTATAAAGGTCCTCATATTTGGCATGGAGTTAGGCAATTGTATCAGAAATAAATCTAGCAGAGCCCCACCAAGGCAGTGGAATTAGATCCGTGGAAAAATGGCACAAGAGGGACGAAGTGCTGTTCCTAAATGTTAGCTCTAAAAAGCTTATGTAAACAACTATTTCCTATAACGTCTTAATAGCATGATGACAGAATCAAGTTCTGTCTGTAACACTAACTGGAATTTCCAATAAAAGATATCTATCACCTTTAAAAAAATATGAGGAACAGAATTAATCAACCAAATTCTCCTACTAGTTTACAAACTACATACAAAGGAAAACAGCCATTACTGCAAACTGAATACGATGACTAAGGATAGCTTTTGTAGCACAGAAGTGTTTTCTTAACATCAGTAAAATATGTTAACTAATATTATATTTAGTTAGCTGAACTCCTCTGGGGATTAAAGGCCCACTGTGCCTAACAAAACTTTGTCTTGAAACAGACTAGCAAATGTTATTTTAGTACAGAGTATTTGATAGCTAATCATGCTATAAAACTATAAAATAAAGTTGTGTTTATTGGTACAATTAATCCCTCCATAGCCCACAGGGCTACATAAGAAAATAGGGGGATGAGGGAGTTCAGACCAAGGGGGTGGGGTGAGAAAGGAGGGATTATTGGCAATAGGGAAAGACCAGGATTGAAGCAGGGGATGTGACTCACAGGGAACTATTATTATTATTCCAGTTGCAACCAAGAACACCATCTCCATCTGGGAGTGCCTGAAAGAGAAAAAAGGCAAATGCTTCACGAAGAAGAAAATTCACCCCCAACCAGAGCTGAACGTGTGCTTGAAGATTTATAGAAGTCCATGAAGCACTAACACCCCAGTACCCAGCACAGAACACTCGACTCAATTCAAATAAATATATTCCCTAAGATCACGCAAGCCGCAATTCTTTCCCACTGTCCGAATCTGTTAAAAGGTCTTCCAGCTAGGAATAATCTGGAGTAAAGCATAAGAGGAAAAAAAAACATTTTGTGATGGAAGAAACATATGCTTGAAATCTAGCTAGCATGTTAATTGTGGTTAATATGTGAATCAAATTAGGAATGTAAACAACACTAACACTCAGAGCCTATGCACTGACTTCCTATTTTCATTTTTACAGCTTTGGCATTAATAACCAGCAATTGCTTACAGTTGCCAAAGGCTTCTCCTGCACTTCAAATATAGGTTACTGTATGCTAATGCACAGTAAATGTTTATAAGCCAAAATGTCTAGTGTCTTCATCTTGAATTTAAAAAAAAAATGCACTGGAGGACAGTAAGGAGAAAACTGCAAGTTTTGATAAAATACAATTTTATACCACTTTGCACCAGTCTAAACCAACCTCTATGTAGGACATGACAATGGAGAATAAAGTAAGAAGTTTACTGTACATACCTTCAGAATGCCTTTGGGATGTACATTTTATGCACAAACAGCTATAAATCTCCAGTGATTTATGCACTGATCCACAGAACCAAAACCCACCTTTAGTGTGAAGAACTATTCCCTAACTCTAAAGGAATTTGGCCTACAGAGACCTGTCTGGTTCTCCTAAAGCTACGCAGCGAGTCAGCACCACAGCTGACACCAAAGCCGCCGCTCTAGGTTAGATTACCTTTCCTCCCTTAATTTGTCCCTCCCATCCCGACCAGGAAGACAACGGGCAGCTCTTCCTAGACTTTGCAGCAAAAGTGATTTGCATTTCTGAGGGTGATTAACTGCATATAAATAATGTTCTCATATCTAAGGAGTGCCTATAATTGCAACGACAAAAAGGAGAAATTAATGATAAACAGCATATGGCGTGCTTTTGTATTGCCTCAAATTCCAAGCTGGATTAAATACATGAGAACTCTGCTAACCCCTCCTCATGTCACTGTATGGGATTTGTGATCACTACTTACTATTCCCATAGCGCAGCCACCCGAGGGTCCCCCTCCAAGCAAATGTTTTAGACATTTTATCAATATGGAACAAAAAGCAGGCAGCCCCCAAACACCTTGCTATGAGACTGGAAAGAGAAATTGCAGGTGGCAAAAATACCACACAGACCTGTCAAAAACATACGGTAACAAGCGAGATGGGAACGATGATCAGTCTGGCAAGCGACAGTCACACATATTTCAGGCATGGCAGTGTCCTCAGATAGTTGCTAGATGGCCATGGGCTCAGGTTAATATTTGTATTAAGGAAAAGCTGTCAGCCTCAATCAGGATTAGACCAGTGTTGTGCTAGGTACCATGCAAACAAGTAGTGAGACAAAAGCTCTTCTCAGGAGACCTTCCTTCTAAATTACAGTAAGTATTTGTATTATTATTACATGTAATTGAAATTACAAATAGTATTCCCAGCACAGCATCTCGGAACAGTCCTTGGCGTTGATGGTGATACCAGTCTGCTGACAGAGCCGGTGCTAGCAACAATTAATATGCAGGAAGAATTGGTAGACGGTGATTTTTCTAAAATAAATCATCGTTTGATAGAGCCATTGCATTATTTCAAAAGATAAAAAATAAACCTGTGGGCTGGAAATAAACACAGTGTTTTAAATGAACCTAATAACATGAAAGTAATGAGTTTGGAAAACAGATGTGGACAAAGGAAAGCAAAAGCTACAATACACTCCACGCAACCTGGGAAGGAATGATAAAAAAATTTACAAGCTGTTTTGAGTCCTGAATAAAAGCGGTAATCAAGCCAGGCTGAGTTCTAAGTGGGAAGGGTACAGCATCCTGCAGCAGAGACTAAGCAGAACACCTCACCCTTCTGTACTGTATGTCGAGGCTTTCCCGTGGTGCTGGAACTCTAGCCTAATTCTTGGTTCGGCAGTTCATAATTCACATCACGTACTGTAAGGCCTTGTCACCCTTTCTTTTCCCCGTGTTTGTTTGATCTTTTGCATTCTGCTGGAGCAGCAAACTGCTGGCGTGCTTCTGTCACTGACAAACGTTGGGGCAAGAGGTGAAATAAGTAAGAAAAAAAAATCAAATCAAAAGGTAATGTAATATCCTAAAGAAAGATACCTCGTTGCCAGACAAAATACACACAGAGATTATTTCCATGATGCCCAGTTGCCTCTCCTGTTAATCGTGATTTATGATAACATCTATGCAAGGGACCCATCGGTTAGCGAAACCATGTTACTCTGTACAAAGTGGCTTCTCAAAATGGCACTGTGAGAAAGCTCTCCACTGCAGTTGTTTTACTTTGCCTCTGAAAGCTTTCAAATTGAACTGCTAAAGTTCAGCCAGCATCTAATTTTAACCGTGAGTTCCAGGAGAGAGTAAAGCTGGTGGGAAGATTACAGAGTTCCTTGAAGCTCTGACCTACAACAGGAAGAGAGTTGTCAGCCTTCATGTCTCTCACTCTAAATCCCAAGGGAAACAACACTGGCAGAATGTTTTATAACACGTTCCCACTGTAAAATTTTGTATTTGAGAAATATGATGCTTGCTCACTCCTTCTCCTAGACCTTTGGTGTGTCAGTAAAAACAGATGACCTTAAATGAGTAATTTTAGTTTTGCTTTGACACCGCAGTTCGGATACGCAGGGTTCACAGGGTTCTGTTTACAAAATCACAGAGAATTGATATTACACAAGAGCAACACACGCACCCACACCTTTAAAATATTAGCAAGGAGCTGGCAGCTTGTAGCAATGTAATAATGCCTTTTTTCTGCCTTCTCAGGTTAACTATATAACTCAAGAAATACCCACACGGAAGGCTGCAATCTGTGATTTTCATAAGGAAGGCTAAAAGGTTTCTGTCAAAGGGCCAAAAAGCAGCATCTGTTAAAGAGCTCAGGAAAGAGAAATTAAAAATAAAATAATTGGATTACGATCTCTCAGCTAATGAAATCAGATACATTTTTTTTTTTTCTTCAAGTCATGGATTTTAGACAAGGCGCAGTGGTACATGCCCGGTTCCACATTGCTACTAACTGCCCGAAGGATCACAATTTCAGGTGTTGCACAACATCAGGAAGCAAAACAGGAATACAGCAGAGAAACCGAATACGCTTTCATCCTTGCCAGCAGAGAACAACTTTCCTGACAGTAATGAAGGTGTGGTGACAAATAACCAATAACTGGACAGGATATGAATAATAAATACGGGAAAACTGTTATTCCAGTAATAGGTCTTCAAGTACATGGGCAGCCGAAGGAATTCAGTCACCCTGGAACATCTTAAAAAAAGCTTTTTTTCCCCCTCATTCTCACTTCTTAGCTTTTCAGTCCCTGGGAACGATCGCTCGATAGCTGAAGCCCAACCAGTCAGCAGCAGTGGAACCCCTGCAGCTTTGAGCAAAACCACGTCCCACCCGCCATCGACGCGGCGCTCACGATGTGTGCACGGCCACTGTGGGAGCAAAGGCAAGAGCAGCTCCCTGAACTCTCTCCTGTCCTCTGTTCCTTCAGATAATGAAAAACAGAAACGCCATTCCGGGACTCAGAAGCATTTTGCATGATCCAACAGTTGTTACAGACCTCACGTTATCTGCTGCTGACCCTAAATTGAGACGTCTGTTAGTCAGGGATGATGATTTTTGCGCTCATGAATAATTAGTTTTGCTGGTTTTAAGAAAAAAAAACCCCAAAACTTATCTTTTAATCAGAATCTAAATGACAAATGCTAAAAGCTATTCCCTAACATCTGCCAGTTTAGCATAGATTTAGAAATAAAAATCAAGAGGTATAGTCTTATCTCAGGGAATTATGTGTTCAAATCCTCATGTATGGAGATGAGAATGTAAGTGTTAACATTTAGAGTCTTCTGCTGCATATCCGAGGCATTAGGATGGCTTAATGAGTCACTGTCTGAAACCAATAACAAGTTAAAGTTCCTCTCTCACATAGACACACACATTTAATTTTGTGTATAATTACTCAGTTCTGAGTAATGACAATTTATTAGATTTTCCCATCAAACGTCCGAGTTGCTAATGTACAACATGTTACTAATACACAATGCTCTTTCCAAGAAAGGCAGGAGTTATTGCTGTACCAAATGCTAAACGTAACCACGCATTTTATCCTCCCTCATCTCTCTGTAAAAATACTTTTGAAGCAAACTTAGTGGCTGTGAAAAGCAGGTTTTTCTAACCAGGGGATCCGTTTCTAAGGGCGAGAGAGCAGTTCAATAGCCATGATTACAGCCTGTACAAATGATCAGCATTTACTTATTCAGTCAAATAAAGCACAGTCAAAGGACAACTCTGTCTTGAAGGAGCGACTGGAGAGCAATCACTTTCCCTTTGCATTTAATACAAAATATACTACTGTAGCGTTTCAGAAGAATAAAAGCTTCTTTACCACAATAGTCTACCTAATGTCTGGGTTTCCACAGAGCCGGCTGCAACGCAGAAAAGAGGGAATGTGGACAACGGAGATACTGAAGAACCAACCATACGGTGTGGTAGGGTCAGCAGCGCATTTCATTTTGACCTTTCCCTAATACAAAATAGCAATGAAAAAGTCACCAGCAGTCACGGTATTACGAGCTAAACTAAATCTGTACCAACGTGCCATACTGATTCAGCTAAAGCACCTGGGTAGCGTAAGCACGTAAATAGTATTGCAGGGCTTACTGGGACGTCCCAACTTCTCTGAATTGTGATCTGCTAGCCAAAACCAAAACTGACTGCTGCTCGTGGCTCCCGGAGTCCCTCAGAGAGCCGGGACCGCTGACAGCAGGGCGATGGAGAGGGAAACGAGACAAAGCCTGTCTCGCAACACACAATTTGAGGCTTCATCGGAGAACACGCAGTAAGTTCCCACACTGGTAGGACTTACAGAAACGTGGTACATATTACCAGGACTGATTAAATACGCCGTTTTCCCTCATTACTATTATTTAAAAAAGCAGTGAGATTATCATGTGGAGGAAAAACTTAGGGATGACAGTAAGAATCCGCATGGTTATGTTGAGAGGAGATTATTTCAGTAGACAAACTAACGCCACTTTGAGGGCAGGAGCAGAGCTCAGGTGCCCGCCTGCCCCCGGCAGCCCCTGACCTCCCCCGCAAGCTCCAGGTGCCTCGATGGCTTCCCTCGCCCCACGCACGCACGAAGCCTGGCAGACACCTGGCCCTTGTCCTGCCATCCGAGAGCCTGGTGGAGACGGGCTGGAGCAGAAAATGAGGCCTGGAACAAGGAGCCGACTGGCACCAGCCCCGCAGCGGCGCCAGGCCCAGAGGGGACATGGCCTCTTCCCACCCGTGGCCTGGCGGCCCACAGCCTGGCCATGCCGCCCACGCTCCCCCTCGCATGACGGTTGTTCTCTGTGTATTTAATATGGAACTTGTTGTGACAACGCCCCCAAATGCCTCAGGTAAAGGTACAGCTCACGCAAGGCCCGAAGGGAGGCAAGAAGAGGATGCGCTTCCCGGGAGGAGGGAGTGAGCTCTCCCCCGCCGAACGGCCGCCCTCGCCCCGCGGAGCCGACGCTGCTAACCGCGGCAACGGGACCGAGCGACCGCTCGATTCCCATGCTTTTTTTATTTATCCATTTCTATTTTAAAAAGCAGCCTGTTCCCTTGGCCCCGGCGTGCCTCCCTCCCCTCCGGAGCCCTGGGTTATGTGAAAATACGTGTGCCAAGCGGCGGAGGCGTGGTGGAGCTCCTGGCTCGCCGTGACATGCTCCTGACGTACTGTGTGGTCAAGGAGCCGGGACTGGGGGGCCTGAACGAGGGCCAAGCCTTGCACTTCAGCTTCCTGACCTGGCAGCCATTCAGAGAGACCCTGCTAAGTGCTATTTCCTAAATACACTAGCTTTTCATAACAATCTTACCACATTGCTTTCCTTTACAAGCTCTCTTAAAAGAGAACTGGACTCCTTCTGGTTAATCTACACAGACTGCATTTGGAAGCCATCAGAAACTGAACTCTAAACAAAACGTTATTAATGTGTTGTAATCTGCCCTCAACGTTCCAGATGAAAAGAAAATGTTTTATAGTTTTGGAGTATACATTTTAATTGCCTTTTAAGAGTGCATATACTTTTAGTGCTCTCTGTTATAAAACTGCAGTATCTGTTTCTTGATAACTGTTGAATGATCTCAGCTATTTTTATTAGGTTTTCTCCCCCACCCTGGTCCCCCTTTCCTTAAGCTACCACCACTGTAAGGCTTTTTCAGACCATTCCTGATACTAGGCTGGCAAACGGTTTGAGTCGAAGATAAACTCCATTATAAACAACTTCTTTACAACATCTCCTCACTATAAAAACACTCGGATCCAGAAAATTAGTTCTTTAAATGAACTTAGAACCAGCTACTTTTGGTAAAAATCTGATCTAAATAAGGGCTAAACCAAATTTCCCAGATTTTTGGCCCTCCCCTGCTCGGTCTGCTCTCAGTGCCTGGTTCCCGTCATGGCTGAAAACGCTTGGCTTGGGGAGGGATAGAGGATCTCGGTGCAGAGCCGCACCAGCAAACCCCGCGGCACTCAAGGGGGACGGTACGGCTGCTCCCTGTCCCGCCATGGCTGCCGGAGCTGGCAGAAGGCACCTGGCAGCGTCTCAACCCAAGCCACCGAGAGAAGGTAGGTTGGCGGGTAAGATCCTGCCTGCGCTGTAAGCCCTGAATTTCCTCACGATGCAGTTCCCCACTGGAAGTGGGGAGCAGAGTCTATGAGGATTTATCGTGCTGAATCGCCTTCCCCTCGAAGCAGACGCTGCCTTGTGCAGTAACATCTTTTAGTACTTCTGGGATCACAAAGTTACCTGGCATGCATGCCGGGTATCTCCTTACTAGAAAAGTACTTGATACAATAAATAGAAATCCAGGGTCATAAAACTAACCATGGGTTTTGTTGTTCATTAAGTTGTAGTTACAATAGATGACAGGAACCCTTAAAAATACTTTGTTTCAGGAAAAATCAGGCATCTGGATGTCACTGTTACTGTATTTGTATCAACAAATGTGCTAGAAAAGAATGGGTCTAGGTATCCAGTTTCAGATCTGCACTCCTTACAATACCGAAGCCTGCTTTCCCAGTATTTGGTTCTTACACACCTTCACTACTAGATTTTTTCCAAGATAATTAACTTTCTCAGCCCCCCAACAGTAACTCTAACTCCTCCTGTGATGCCTCTAACACCTCCCTAATACCTTTTTGACTTGTGAGATATTACTATTTGATACAATGCAGGCCAGGATATTTCGCAGTGAGAACTGTATTCAGTGCTTGGAGAACAACCACTTTTCAAAGTCTTCCTCTTATGCAATTAAAATATTTTAAATGGCAAAGCCCCTCTCTCACATTGGATTGGGATTCACATAATGCAAGTGAACTACAGTTTATCGTTGCTGTTTTAGTTCTTTTTATCTTCAAAATTATCAGCGCTGGTAATTTTGCTATGTTGTTTTTAAAAATATTTTTCAGTATGCAGATGTGCTTGTGAAGATTAATGGACTGGGAACACGGAAATCTTGTATTAATCAACTACAGGGAAGGCAACTGCTAAGTAAAATTTTCCGTAATGCTGCACACATGAGTTTAACCAGCATCTCTGCAGATTGCAGAGAGAGCCTCCCTCGTCTTGGAGGATTTCTTCTGGGCCTTCTCTGAGGCAGTGTTAATTTAAGTTTTGCAATGATACCAAGTCATGGAGGACTCCTGCTGCTAAGCATTTCTCTGAACACGAAACAAGCCTGTCAAGTGTTTATCATGGACCCCGTTATTACAAATAGCTGATACATTCCATGCGCCAGTTACTCTTTCGGCGACAGTCATCCCGTGATGGAGGCTCATCTCCCCAAAGTGCAACAGAACACCGGGACCTCAGGCCAAGGGTGCAGAGCCACAAGAAGTCCGACCCCCGCATGAATCAGCAAAGTTACCCTCAAGATCATATTCCCACCCCCATTACCTGGCAGACAGAGTCTCGTCACAAATGCTTTAAATAAAGATTATATTGAGAGAAACTTGCTTTCTGTAACAGGATAATGCAAAAAAAACCCACCCTACCCCAAAATGCCGACTGAAAGCCAGTGTGCGTGCACACAATTAATGGCTAGGTTAATTACACCACTTTCATTGCTAATTGGATCAGTTTAAACCTGCTACATTGAAAGTAACTTGGCAGACAAATATGTTACTGTAATTACAAAAAACAACCGGTTTCTTGAATTAAGTAATTCCGCCAATTAAAGTAATTCCACCACACGTAAAGCAAACCCAACCTTAGCCATTTGTGTAGTTTTGACTCATTTTCAGCAGCATGCTATTTCTCAGTGCTGATGTCTACAAAATCCAGCACCATTACTCACGGCAATCGTTTCTAAGGGCAGATCTATTCACACTGGTTGAAATAACTGAATGGAAGTTGCCGGAGTGGTGGGAAAACAAGTTCTGTGAAAAGGTCCTGGTAAAAGGAAAACTTACCTAAGCTTTCAAATGCTGCTTTTGGTATAAACCTTTGAAGTTTGAAAAGTCTGATTACAGTTTAAAAGAATACCACACTTGCTTCCAGCCTTTCTACTTGGGATTGCTACAAGAAGCAAAACTTTCCTCCAGCAGTGCAAGTCTCCAAATAGCTCTGAATTTGCCAAAACCAGAAAGAGTTGGACATTTCACAAGAAAACTCTCTTTCCACTGATCATGTTAAATAGGTTTGTCAAGGCAAACTGTGGTGAACGATAAAGCTGTTGGCCTATGATCAGCTCTCCACTCACTCAGGTCAACTGAAATTACTACAAGGAATAAATGTGAATAAATTCTATGATTCTATGAGATAGAAAGGCAAAGAACATTTTATTTTCTATTTTTAACTTCCTAAAACAAATAGTAATTCTGTAATTCTTCAGAAAATTAAAAAAAAACCAAATAAGTCCTTTACATTTTCTATTTGAGTACTAGGGACCTTTAGAGTAAGTATTTCTAAGAACGTGCTCCTGACAAGTTGAATATTAATACTGATTGAACAGTTCCTACAGGCAGCAGAAGTCCTCAAGTGTAGAAAGAAATTACAGAGCTGTATATGAAACAAAGAAAACCACAGAAATTACATTCAGCTGATGCCTGTATCACACGGTTTCATCTCTAGAGTGTCACTGCCATCACATCCACAGTAAGAGATTTCATGTGAAATTCTGGAAGTCAAATAATGTTCCACCTATCAATACATCTAATACAAATTAGTGTTAAGAGGCTATCTTTCCATGCGTATATTAATGCTGAACATTTATCTGCTGAAAGAAGCAGATAAATTAAAAAACACTGCAGTTTGTAAAAGAGCACTGCTTGGGAAATAACCTTTTGAGCCACTGGAAAAATTTCGAGTTCAATCAACTTTATTTCCAGTACAAAAGCAATTAAATTTTTTCCCATCAGAAATTAGATGAAGAAGTAAATTCAGATTTGCCAGTGATGGGAATTCTTAACTTGTAGCATAAATAGAATTTCCTTATTATTTTCGGCTATGGCCATCTATGTAAATCTCCATTCCAAACACAATTTGTGAGAGAAAAAGATGTATTACAGAGTTATCATAGATACTTACTTTTAAATTGAATTTCCTCCCTTCTTTTTAAGCAAAAGCTACTTTAACTAAGCTTAAAACAACAATCAACCAACAAGAACCAACTCACTCGGCTGCTCTTCCATCCACCCAGAGTATGACTGTACTGAGAAATCTGATTTACACAAAACCCAAAGCATTTGCATCCCTGTTAGCCTCAGAAGGCTAAAGCTATTTTCGTGTATCAACCATTCCTGAGAAATCAAACCACAGATAAAAACGCAACTTTTTAAGTGGTTCTTGTACACTCAAGGAAACCATTTTATAATACATAATATTAATTAAAATTAAATAAATTGAAAATAATTCTGCTTGTTATAATGCATCTGGAGCATCAACAGTGGCTCCTGCAGCAATAGCCTCAGTGACCAAATAGTTCAAAATCTATTTCTTTTTTCTTAAATAATGGGCATTTTTGTGAAAGGTTTTATCTTTTGACTTCTGTGATCGATTTAAAACACTCTTTACAGGAAAGAGCCTGAGAGTGTCCGTAACAGGGAGATCATCTCGTGGTCTCCTGCAGCAGCTACAGTACATCAGATTAGAACGAGGGACAGTGTCTCCTGTTCCTAATGCTGAATACGGCTCATGCTCTATGAGAAATATTATTTTCTTTCCCGAGTACAGCTCTAACTGCCTGATGAAATTTTAGTGGGGACCTCTTCTCACTTTGATGTATACACCATGAACTTTCTTCTTTTCTTTCCCTGTGATTTAATCTGAATTGTTTTAAGGTTAAAGTGAATATTAATCCACAATAAATCCACGATACAAGAAAGAGGGTGGGAACTATGGTTCAGAAAGACCTCTGCAATGGCAACTAACTCCTGCCCTGCTTCCTCTCCCGCACTCCCTTGCTGATCCAGGAATAAATCTACTGAACAGAGGAGTAGGGACAAACAGAAGATGAATTAGATAAGACCACAGACGAGAAAAATTAAGACAGGGAATAATTTCTGAATACAATATTGGCTACCTAAAGTCTGATCCAAGACTGTTTCTTAATTAGTGTTTTAGAAAATATTTGGAAAGCAAGGCTGCTGGACTGAAACTGTCTGTTGCAGATACAGCATGTTGCTCTCATTTATCCATGGATCATTCGTGTTGACTTCTTCTTGGCAGCTGAAAATATATTCAGACTGTCTGAAGACAGGTTCTAAAATTTTAGATTCCCTCTGTCAACAGCTAGGTGATCATCTCATCTGCAATACCTAGCGGATCGGCTAACCTGTCTTTTCTGTTTTACTACCAGTGACATTTTCTTGATGGGTATTCCAGGTACTCCAGACATTTGTATCTGGGTTGTAAACCCGGGTCCCTTAAATCAGCAAAGCACTATTTCAATCATCTCACTATGGCATAAGGTGAGTCTGTTCAATACAGAAAAAAAGCAAGGACAGCAGATGTAATAAATAAAGGATTTCTTCTGGCCGGAAACCAAATACTGCTGCTTGAAACTAAATATTGTCATGCAAAAGACTAATCAGGGCATCCCTACTTCTTCTCAATGGCATGGCTAAGAACTAAGCAAAAAGCAGATGACTGGGGGAAGACAGAGCAAGAACCAGTCTCCTTCCCACAACTGGGAGGAGAAACCCTTGATTGCCACCCATACACACGGCAGGTAACCTCCGAAAGGAGACAGAATCCAAACATTTGCCCTCAGAACCCAGGTTTCTGTTCCTCCTTCAGCAGCGTTACCTCGTGTAGGCTCAATGGTCCCCAACAAAAAAGTCAAGAGTTTTACGGAAGCGGCTGTTGCCCGAAGTCCTGTGTACAGAGAGAGCGGTGTTCTCCCTTGAGCCACGACCATGGAAAACTTTGAGTGTTTGACTATAAAGCCCTTGTGTTGGGCATTGTGCGGAGTGTGGAGCCGGCCAAGCCCAGAGCTCAGGGCGATGAGAGCGCAGGAGCTGAGAGGCGCTGCACCCACCAGGCACTTTCCATGGGCCTGCGGCACACAAATACTCCTTTTCAAAATAGCTACGATTTAAAAGGTCATGTTGTAAAGTCATTCGATTAAAATAGTAATAAAAGAGTAAACATTAACTCTCAACTTTTCCTTAGGTCTTTCTTATTTCCAGTTGGTATCATTTCTCCCAGACTAAGTTGCACCTTATGAATCTGCAAGTTTATCTTGATTAAAAATCTTTAACTTCTCAGTTTTCAACATAAGAAAACCAACGTCCTTCCATTCAAAAATACCTACTCCTCGCTCCCATAGCTCCCATGGTATCTTGATTGCAGCAATTACATGTTATTCATACGATTTGTCACTACTGAGACAAAAGTACATTGAAACGTGGCAAAATTGTCCCAATAAAGGAAATGAACTTTTTCACACTTTAACAAATGCTAGCTTTTATACTATGCAAAGATGACAAAAGATAAACTCCTGGAATAGCCTGGTAAACATTATCTAGCTGGTGGGCTCTTGCAAGCACTCTGGATAGTCTAGATTGCTTTAGTTTCAATCATTATTACTCAATAAGGTTTTCAGAAAATGCAAACAATAAACACTTTCTTAAAAAAGAAACTGAGATAAACCTACGCAGAAAAAAAACCACCGGGCAGCTCAGGGAGAGCTGTAAATTGGACCTGCTCCATATGAATTAATGCAAACGCATTGATTTGTTCTAGGTTAATAATAAGGGCTCTCTGTTTAATTTTAGGAAAAGAACTTTCATTTGCTGATTGGCAACCAGAGCTATATATTACACAACCAGAAAGCCAAAGTTTGGCTTTGCAAGTGACTAATCAAAGCCAATCCCTCTCTGTAGGGTGAGAGAAGGGAAAACAAGTCTGGAATGGTCAACAGCAGTTTGTTAAAACGAAACGTAACTTCTGCCTGCAGATCCCCTGCCACCTACACACCCCAGACTGGCCCCGGGAGGACGGCAATGGGCAGAGGCAATCTTGTGGGCCTCAGGGGGGTTCAGTAGAAAGTTCGCTCATGGTTGGAAAACAGCACTGAAGAGTTTTCCAGCTCATCTGAGAGGTGAAAATAAGACCAACTCCAGGGACCATCTAGATACTACATGGTCACAAGCTTTTTTCATAGCAACAGGAAATATAAAAAGAAGAGAAATTCAAATAAAAACACAGCCATACCGTCAAAAAGACAGCAGCAAGATAACAGAGATCAAACAACAAATTGCTTGTTGTGTTCTTGTTCCTTATCTTGGAGAAATCCTGGAGAATAATGAATGTCCACTACAAGTGCCACAGCATCCATCCCGGTGCTGGCAAAGCAGCTCCCTTTGCCCTATGTGCTATAGAGCATGGATACAACTGTTTAATCACGTTTATTGGCCCAAAATAGTACGTCTAAGCAGTAACTGTAATATTTGGCACTTAGTTCTCTGTATTCAAAGAGTTAAGCTATGTCCTATAAAGATAAAAATCTCCACTTTTATTATTTTGTAAGCCTGCCTAACAAATGAGGATCCAGCTGTAATTGTAACATTCCAAGCTCCGAAGGCGCCAAGTTTTACTAACTATAATTTAACTGGTCCAGTTGATGCAGTCCAAATTCTTGTTTGGATAATCAGCCTTTGTTTAAATATGCACCCAAAAAAAAAAAAAAAAAGCCTAGGCCAGCATTAGCCGCCAGGCATGTCATGTGAGCTTATTACCCTGAAGCTTGCAGTAGCAGACACTCAGGCACAAGAGGAGGATTATTTTGCTAGTATTACTGTTACGGTAACATATAATCAGACCTTCTCCCCCCCAGCCCCCACCCTTTTTTCTTTTCTTTTTTTTTTTTCCTTTTCCCCCCCTTCCACAATTCACAAGTCTTCTTTCCAAGTTCAAATAAAGTTTAAAGGTGAAAAGGTCAAGAAAGTTTCATGACTGGCTGTTGAAAGAGGGAGAAATAAGCAGGGTCTCCAAGTTTGCGTATACTAAAGGCTCAACAATTTTGTATTTTGCTGCAATTCATAACTGTACAAATCCCTTTTGTTGGATCTGTTTGGACTGAAATTAAACACTTGTTAATAATTTATAACTTAATATAATTAGAAAATAATAATAACTGTCAAGCAACTACATTCAATACATAAAGCAACTTGAGTGGCTCATTAGCCTATTTGTCAAAGCAACAATTTCTATATATTTTAGCTCATTTCTACTGGGAAGAGCGGTTAAAGAGCCACCCAGCTTGCTTGGAAATCATTTCTCCACCAGCTGGGAGCAATTCCCAAATTGCTGCACCTCACCCACATCCAAGTGATGCTGGCTCATTTTAAAAGCAGCTTAAGTCTGCCTTCGGGAGGTGCCTCACCAGAAACGGAGGAGGGATGGCCAACGCATTACGCTGCCGCGCGGACAAAAAAATGCATCCCGCAGCAATACGCTGCGCATCATTTGCTCTAAATTTTACATCTGAATGGAAGTGTAGCAGTGTTTGGCCAACAAACTGACTGTCAAAATGAGTCATTTAAGAAACAGAAAATTCTTAATTCTTTACCTCTGCTGGTAAGGGACCTTAGCTCAGTAAAGCAGGGAGAGGGCCAGGCACGAAGGTGCCTGGCAATTCAGAAAGTGCTGCTTTCTCCATAGCTTAACAGAAACAGAAGAAATACCCTGGGGTTTTGTTTTTTCCGAGGAGTAAAACTGATTTCTAAAACGTCAGTGGCCCTGGTTCTCTTGGAAAGCAGAGCGCGGCTGCCTGCGCTGGGCAGTGTGGGTACTTAGATCTGATAGATATCAAAGTATTCAAATATTTTCCAAATACATACAATTCCCCTAAATCATTAATGTTGTTGCAAATAATCTACTACATGAAGGTGGAACAAAGCAAATTCAACTGCATATATCGGAGTCAGAACCTCGACTGATTAAAATCTAGGTAATCTCACTTCAATCATGTCAATATTCACCAGCCAGAGTATCTAGTCCATTCAAGATAAAAGTAGCCATATAAATGTTCATTATAGCTGAGAAACTAACAGCTGTGATCCTCTGACATCAAAGATCACTGAGCACCAGACAGCCGATCTTTTTTATCGCTTTTCTCTCCTTGTGAGAGCCTATGCCAATTCTATTTTTGCTGCATATTAATTTATGATGTTAGAAAATGTCAAATTTAAGTATACAAAGCAAGGAAGTCCAGATTAAAAATTCAGCCTCTGGTCTCAACTCAGCCAGTCTGTCCAGACCCTGAGCTCGTGTAAACTGATTTGAACTCAGTGGTGCCAGAACAACTTGCATTAGTCAGGGATCTGCTCTTGTTGTCATCTGTTTATCTGGTATCATTTCTAATTTACTTACTGAATAAATCTCTTGTCTTTTCATTCCTTTCAACTCCTCCTCCTCCTCTTGATTTTGTTTCTTCTGTCCCATTGCCTGTAAACTGAAAACTGAATGCATCTATTTGCAGAGAGCCCTCTTCCCCCCACTCAGCAGCTCCCTCCATCGCCTCTTCTTCTCGCACCCTTCTTCCCTTCCGAACCCTGCCCTGTTTTGTTCCCATGCTTTGCTTATCTTTATTATCCATCTTTCTGTAATATTTCAAGGAAGGAGAGAAGGGCTTCGAATATTGCATGTTATTTAACAAGCACAACAGTTCTCAGAATATTGCTTAGTATACCTTGAAGCTGAAGAGCTACTCAATTTCCTAACGTATAAATAGGCTGTGGGGTCCTTTAAAGTGACCATGTAAATGAGATAGGCAAGAGAAATGTTTTGTTTTGTTGGTTTTTAAGTAAAAGACTCCCATGCTTCTCTCAGAAACCAAATGGTGCCTACAGAGGAACCAGAAGAAGATGTCATTCCGGCTAATTGAAATAGGTCCTTATAATTCATCTTTTTTTAATTCTTTAATCATTAGTTAAATGTGAAAGGTTTCCTTTTTTAAGTGAATCTTCTAAAACACATGGGGAAAAGCTATGAATCGATAAAATTGATCTATAACATATTTTTACTTGAGAAAGGATTACAGGGTTGGATCTTAACATTATATACCTAAAACCATCTCTTGTTCCACTGCCTTTATAGTTCCAAAAAATATACATTTTGGAGACAAAGGCCTTTATCCTCTTAAGTGCTGTGGATTTCATGCCAATCTCCCAATATAAAGCAGACTTCAGACTTATACCCAAGAGAAATGGTCTCGGAAAGATTAGATTTTCCACCACAAAATAAAACCCTTGTGTGGTGAACCATACCAGCTTCAGCACTACCTTCCTCCTAAGTGCTTGTTCGACACGGAGAAACACACCCATTCTACGTCCTCTCTTCCAAAATGGAAGTGGTTTTATCATTCCTCTGCTTTTGTGCCAGCCAGTTTTTCCATGTGCAAAATTTCCAAAATTGTCACATGTACCTGAAACTAGGGAGCAATAGCACCCAAAATCTGTAGATTTATCTATTTTCACTCCTATTCTGTACCATTTTGCTGTACAGAAAATGGCACAGATTGCTCTTAATAGTAGCATACAAAATCTATTCTCCTTCGTGATGTAACATAGATAAAACCAGTATGAGTGACATACAATGAACATAACTGGATGAAAAATTCTTCTAAATCAGCGAGGTATTTTTGAGAGTTGCCCAGCAAAGTTGTGCATCTCTAACAGGAACAGTCTATTACAGGGCATTCATTTTGCTAAGTATCTAGCAGCTCAACAAAGATGAGAGGAAACTTTCTTAAACTACCCATTTGTAGAAAGGTATTTTATCAATCATCCCCATATTAGAAAACACAGATTTTCAGGGTATTTCAAAATCCTTTGCCAGTAATAAAGTAGGACATGCAAGGAAAGGGGAGAAATATAGACTTAATACAATGTAACTGCTGAGGATTAAATTTTAACACCACCAAAGCCACACAAAAAAGAATGAATTCAAGAGTCACAAGATTAAAACTGCATGTAGTCAGCTTGGGATTGGTATGCTACAGATGGAAACTTTCTTGACAACACAGTTTAAATTCTAGTTAGGATATACTATGATTAAAAGCTCCTACAATTTTTGAGTACATCACTTTTTTCCTACTGGCTACAGTAATACAAAAGACATCTCTTGCAAACATATAACTAGTAAAAAAAGTGCAAGTAAAAGCCATTTAGCTTTCCAGCAAAGACATAAAAGCGAAACAGCTAATGGACATCCAGGGTAGTCAAATCATTTCTGCAAAATCCATTAGTTACCGAAAGTTCTGGAGGGTTCAGTTTTTACAGTAAAACCTGTAAAAACTCAGTATCCAGTTTCTCTTTTGGGACACTGAGGTGTGAAGATCCAAATGATGCTGGAACTGAACTTGTATATTTGAACCTTTTGAACTCCATCTGCCCTTCATAAATTACTTTACCACTAGGCTTTAACACGTTTCTAACCTACTGTGCTAGAAAAAGAAGGAATCATTAAAATAACTGAAAACGCAACTAACTTTCTAACACTTCCCATGGAATTTGTCTTTGTTCAAAAGACACACACCTATAACAACTGTGGCATGAGAAAAAGCTTCCAGATAGTCCAGTGAAATAACATCTGTCTTCACAGTACTGAAAACAGAGCAGCAGACCCCGCTCCCCATACTCAAAACCATTTAAATAAATGAAAATTGCGCTGTACAGAAACCGACAGTTGCTCCTTTCCATCTGGAAACACTGTCAAATGGCAGCAAATTCCACAAAATTCCCAACTGATACAAGAACTTAATTTTGCATCTCGCAGCAGCCCTCTGCTCCACATCCCATCAGCAGGAAAACATTTCAATTTGCTTCCGTCAGATGTACAAAGAGGTGACAAAACAGAGGCGCAGACGAAGCATCGAGAACACAGTCTCACTTGAAGAGCTATTTTGTCGTTCCTCTTTTAGTCTTCTCCTTTATTCTGCAGGACTTTGCTGCCACGCAGCAGGGGTAGCAGCCAGCAGCACAGGGAACGCCGTGCGCAAACTCCTCTGCAAAGTTACATCCCTGCCTAACGCAAAGCGTGAAATCTGCATCACTCGGATTTACAACAACTGAACAGTTAATTGTATTTTTTAAAACATAAAAACTTCAAACGGTCCTAAGTTTCCTACAGCCAAATCTTACCCTGTGTGTGCTAAGACAGAGAAGGACAAAGAAGGGCAGCGCCATCCCCTCTGGCTCCTAACGACCCCCCGTAGCAGCCAGGCAGCAGAGCGCCGAGTAGAAATATTTGAGTGTGGTGAGGAATCCGGGCATCACTTGCCTCGAATGCCACGGTCCCGTGTCTCCAGCACCTAGGAGATACACCTTCAGGTACAGAGAACAACGCTTGCTTCACTGCTGGGGAGCAGAGGAACTGCTGGGCCCAGCGTGTGTGGCCCCAGCCATGGATGTGCCACCTCCCTGCAGAAGGCTCCAGTCAGCAGCAGGGGCCACCTGGAGATCCTGCAGGATCCACTCTGGCATGGAGGACCCACCCATGTCTCTGTGGGGGTGCAGATGACTTCTGGAGCTTCTCAGACCCTCAGGGATCTGCTCCCCTCTCTTCTGTACAAGGTAGATCGTGGATGTTGGCTGGTCTGGCTGCTAACCTAAAACCTGGCGCTGGGTATTTTACCAGCATGTGAGACGCAAACCTTCCCCTAAAGAATTTACAGTCTTTTTTTTTTTTTTTTTAAGAGGCATCATCATCTTGACCCAGAACTCTAGGTTTGAATCTTGACTTGTGCAAAGGATAACACTCTTGCCATCCCCTCTGCAATTCCAAAATCAAAAGCATCATCAAGAGTGGTGCAGTAAAATAAGCCCTTGCACTTCTGATAATTTTTCCTGCAACAGCTCCGGCTGCCTTCGGTGTTACACGGCCCCGGGAATGTGCTGCTCGGAACAGACATGACTTCGCAGTGCGGAGGGGCAGGGGAGGGTTATCCCCTTACTGCATCCACAGAGAAACAAAGCGGAAAGAGAGTCACACTTCCACTATAGGAGAGGTTGAAATAGTTTGGTGATTTTAAAAATTATTCCAACTTCAAGACAATGCCTATAAAGATTCTTAATTAATTTTAAGCTGCCTTAAACTGGAAGAAGAGGTCCCACAGGAAGGCTGGGAAAGCCCAAAGAAGGGAACCCCGGTAAGACGGCAGCCCAGCTGCTCAAGCACAACGTTAACTTCGTTGTGTTGGACGTAATGCACACAGGCACAGTGAGCAGATTTCTCAGCATTGTCTTTGAGACTGTCTGCATGTTTATAGACAGACAATCACTGGAATTTAGGAGAAAAAAACCTAAGACTTTATTTGAAATCCAGGAAGAATGGAAAGGCTGGTTCATAAACGAGACAGCATATTATCATAAGCAAAACAATGTGCAAAAAAGATATTACTTTCTCCTACACCTTTCCTGCCTGCAGAGAGAGCTCAGCATTCAAAGCTGTGTGCCTGCCAATGCCTGCACAGGACCTCTTCAGCTCTTGTCCTGCTTGCATAAGGAGTTTCTTTGGGTTCAGGAAGCCACCTAATTTTATTTTCTCTCCGATTTGTCACTTACGAATGAGGAAACTGCCCATCTCCTCTCAGAGGCAAGCTATGAGAAATAATTAATGTCTGAACGTGCTTTCAAGAGGTCAACTCGTATAAAATCACTTACTTGCTTTTCTCTTTGGATTAAAATGTTATTGTATTGTACCTGGACACCGTGTTTCAATTTCTCTTTAAAATGATCTTGCTAAGCAGCAAAGGGACACAGCAGCTCCCATTTACAGGTCACCTCAGGTCTCCTGAGCCCACTATACCCCGAGGTTTTAGTGAAACTCAGGAATTCCAAAAGCAAAGTACATTGCCCTTAGTACATAAAATGCTTCTGATTCACAGAATGACACAAATGTACAAGAAAAAAGGATGGTCTGATTATTTTTTTGTAACAGATGGCTTTTAGATGGACAGAATACACTTACGCATTTCTTAAACCACCAAACAGCAAGTGATTTTTAACAATGGGCTTGTGTGAAGTGCTACTTGCTTATCAACAAGACTCAGAAAAAGAATTTCAGGGGTTGAACTCTCACTGCGTTTTAAGTCCTGAACAAAGAATGAGACGCTGTAGCTGCACAAGTGTGTGCTCCTTCGTATTGTGGGAAGGCAGCCTGCCCAAACCCCCCATGCTCCAAGACACAATGCTATCACAACTTTTTAATACTTCCAATTAATACAGTTGTAGGAAATTATTTGACATTTAGAAATAAAATGAATAAAAAAGGAAAATGACAAAACTTTCTGAGTGATGTCATTTTCCCATGAAAGTCCATGTCACAGTTTGCCTGTTTAAGCAATAAGGAATAAGATGCACGCAACCTAGGGCGCAGTTAAATGTATACTTGCAGTTTATGAAATTACCACCTCCATTAATTAGGACTCCTAACGAGATGTTGTAACCAACCATGGGAACAGTCCTAGCCATATGAACGAACACAGGCGTTCAAGCAAATGATCACTGAACATCATCTAAGTTAACCTGTTTTACTTCCCACTCACATGAAGAAAGACATGTGGGTTTGCACTCCCTCTCCACCAGCGCAGACTAGCTTTCCTTTCCTTGCTTCCCAGCTTGGAAACGAGCCGTGTGCCGTTTACAGACTTCTGAGGTTTGCTACCAAACCAAAGCACTTTCTGAGGATCACTTTGGAAAACGGTACCACATTTCAAGCCAGAGGGAGGCAGGTATAAGCCTTTAAAAAAAGGCCAGAGTGGTCGTCAATAATTTTTGTTGAAGTGTATTACCAACAAAACCTAGAGTGTTCTGAATAATCTAAGTATCTCATTACTGTGCATGGAATCTACAGTCATTACATCTCATAAGCTAGAAAGGACCTAAATTTCTCACATTAAATAAACATTAAACAAGGAACCAAACCCAAATCATAGCAACAACCCCCCCTGCCAAACCCAAACCCACAGAACGCAGCTATTTCAGAAAGCAAAGGTACGCTTATCCAAGTTCTCAGCCCTTGGAGCTCATTGGTTTTGGAAGGACAAGCGGCGTCAGTAGGTAAACGCACAGGCTGATCTCATCTCAGAGCTACGGGGTCATCTGTTGGGTTCCTTACAAAATAGCAGAGATCAGCCCTGCCTGATGCAAGCGTTAAGTCATAAGAATAACATTACATAATGCGTAACAAAACGTTAATTTACAAGAAGGCAAACCTAATGCTTTTTTCTCCGAAGCCCAGTGATTTACTAGAACACATTATACACACAACAAGACGGCATAAACAAATTAAATATTTTTAAAGAAGCTTTTTGTATCTCATGCCATTTTGGTTTATATTTTGTTTCACTAGTTGATAATCTTAGAGACAAGAAAAACCATGCTGCTGGTGAAGTACTAAATCACACCAAAAGAGCTAAGGTTTTTAGATGAAACGAGAAGCTGATTACACATGCACCGAGTATACCAGTCACTAAGCGTTTCTGGATTGCAGGGATAAGATACTCTCTTTGCTTATTACTGCCTTCTTGATCCACAGAGATTTAAGCAACTGTTTTCAATTAGATGTTTTTAAGCTAGTAAAACTACATCCATAAAGACATATTTATAGAACAACTTAAAACTAGAAGAATTAAAATGACTACAAAACTGATGAATTCCATTCCCCCACCCCCCCAGAATCATTTACTGACCATTAACAAGCGAAAAGCACTGCAATTTTAAGAATTAATCCACTGTTGCAAAATTAAATCAGATACACTAGTAGGGATAATGACAAACTGGTGGCTCCAGCGTTGTCAGTTTGCAGGTGATACAAGTTCAAGCCGTCTGTGCTAGTGGCCACTCTGTTGGAACAAACATGAACATAAAAGGTAACATTAAAAGTGCAGCAGCACCAACTGAATCAATTCTGTCGCTGAGGATGCAGACTCGTAACAAGCGGCATAGGGTAAATATTGCATTTTAGAAATGATCTGGCTAGTTCCAAGACCACCAGACCTCAGCGCATGGCAATAAAGGAAGACACAGTAATGAAAGTAAATGAAAGAGAGACGATACTCATTTCCCTCTAAATTCCTGAACACAAGAGCCCAGCAGTGTGGCTTTGCTACACATGACTGCTTTCATCCCCCTTAACCTATGACGAATATTCCGAGATTTACAGAAACAAAACTGAGCTTTGATAGTTTTCATCCGACAGTTGCTTAAACAAAATTTGCCGAAGAAACTCTGCAGCATGTGACTACAAATATTTGCAAGATGAGTCTCCTTATCTCCAGTCGCTGAAGATGATGCAGAGGCTTCCCCACCAGCCTGCCCAGAGATGGCCGGAGCCAGGAGCAGACACACCCTCTCCTCCATCAAAGCCAGAAGCATCATTAATCAAGTACCTACTAACATCCATATTCTATACCTGACTGCCCCAGGGCTAGCTCTAGTTGAAGTAAAATAACTGGGAAGGGAAGTCCCACAGCGGCGGAGGGGCAGGGGCAGCACACAGCCCTGTTCCAGCCCTGCCTCCTCCTGCCGCAAAACCCGGCGGAAGACGCTGGAGCCCACCTGGCATCCTCCATGTCAACTTCCCCGCACGTTTCTACAAGCCCAATTTGTTGCTACCTAAGCACATCATCCTGAAAACTCCTAAAAGCACATTAACAGTGGAGTGACTTTAAGATCCAAATACATCATTTAAACATACATATTTTATACATTTAATACCCTTCAGAATCGGGCCGTAAAGACAAATGGATATTACAAAGCATGAACCAGCATCTCGGCTGTCTTCCGTCACAGCGTGGCCTTCGCCTGGGCACCCTGGGCGATGGGTGCTGCACCCAGGACAGCCCCACGCCCTGCAGATGCAGGAGATGCTCTGGGACAGCACACAGATCTCGCAACTAATGCCCAAACCCTCGCAGGGAAGGATGAGAGAGATTTTTTTTAAAAATTATTATTATTAATTTTTTTCTTTTTAAATTAAGACCTTCCAGCTCACATTTGCTTCACGTGCTGAAGAAGCACAAGCTATGGAAGGAAATTTCAGAAGTTATTTTAGGTGAATTATCCTATAGAGTTACACACAAGGTCTAGTTTTAGGGAAACTCTTCAACCCCGAAGCAGAGAAGTACTCTCTATTGGCTATGCAGTACCTTGCCTGTCCCCAGACATGCAGGATATAGAAAAATACACATACAGAAAAAAACATATTTGTTTTACATCTGTATCCTGCCCATCCTGACAGCAACAGAAACCAGCAACTGGCAGCTGAAATCTTCCTGCTGAGCCTTGGACAGCAGTGCCAGCCAGCCTGGTGACCCTCTGCCCTGCCGTCCCCGTCGCCTTCTGATCTCAGAAAAAAAGGGCAAAGCTGGGTATGAGTGTTTGGGGGAACCTGAGGCACCGTCCCTCCTCATGAGCTAAACGGAAATAAAGGAAAGGAGACAGAAAAAATTCAAGTAGTGACACAACCTGTGCAATCGTACACTGTTTTCTGTTCCATGATGTTAAAGAAACAGAAAGCTGCAGCGATGCAGTCACATCCTTTAAATCTTGCTGTATGGATCTAGAATCCAAACCAGCTTGGACAGGCAGATGGTAATTTACCTACTGAAATCCTGTAACGCACCGGGATGAAGATACATAACTACATCAGATTCACCCTTTTGAATGAATGCGACTCTGATTGCTAATTGGTTTTGACCTTGTTTACAACATGTTAAGAAACAAGATTAAAAATATTACATTTTTGTTAATGGGAAACATAAAGCTAGTCCAATGCCTTTTATTCACACCAGTGTCTTTCTGCATGGTAAAGGATGGCTCCCGTAAGAAGAAGTGACAGGATAAAACCAAAAGCAAAGTTTCATACAATTATATCCAAATTGGCAGGGCAAAACTACGAAATAGAAGGGAACATAAGAGCAAGCGAAATAACATGAACAGTGAAGCAGTAAACAATTTTGCCTAAGGCACAACACTAATGCAAGACTAACTTCAAAGCATCAACTGAGCCAAGAAAGGTGACAAACAATATGCATAATAATAAAATTAAACCAGCACTTGCTCCCTTTTCTTCCTCTAATCAAGATCAAACGCAAGAGGAAGGAACACTGCACAGCATCAGCGTCATCTTGAAGCGCATCACGGCTGCATGACCAGTCACTCGCTCTCGCAGGACGAGAGGTGGGAAGGGAAGGAGAAGCGCAGCGAGACGAGCACGCTTGGCTCTTGTTAATGGCTCTGAAGCTGGTGATACACCAGGTACACCAAGCCTCCACAAGAAGGGTGTCTCAGGTCATTAACAAGCGGGTACGTACGCATCTAGGCGAGGGGTGGGATAAGCTGTACAGATACATAATGTATGCACTTCACATGAACATACAGCTGATGATAAAACTCTCCCACTTCAAGTGTGCCGTCAAACAAACACTGCTAATTCTGTAATTCCAAATTTGAGGTTAGTACATTTTAGAAATTTCTGTTTTGATAAT
>VFFE01006716.1:139854-180105 GCA_008921705.1 Burhinus oedicnemus
TGCTTTTTTTTTTTTTTTTTTTTTTTTTCTAATTATAATTTATAATGAACCTCTTCCCCAGTAAGCTGACTCAGGGAAAAACCACTCTGAAAGGCATCAGCTACTGATGAATAATTTTTATTAATTAAGTTAGAGAAACAAAAACCACAGTGGTTTTCAGTGCTGCAGCTCACAGCAGAACCCACAAGCTCGAAGGCAGAAAGACGCGTGAAAGTCAGAGCTCTGCTCTGAACGGCTCCTCCCTTTACCGAGGGGCTGAAATTCCATGAACAAGGGGTTTTTCTCTCTCCCTTAACCTGAGGATTTGGTCCTTTGAACAGCTGCTTTGGACTTCGTAGAACACCACAAAAGCCACTGTCTTTACTGCATTAGAACTGAAATAATGGGTATTAAGCAGAAGTAGCTTTTAGAATACACTGATATTAAGTAGTTCAGCTCGTGATCAAGTTTGTTGAAAGCAGAGTAGGTAGAAGAACAGAGTTAAGAAAAGCATTTAATCAAGTTCCAAAGATCTTTAGACTTTCCTTTTAAGTTTTAGTAGCCAAGAGATTCAAGTTTTACTTTTGACTTCAGATTTTAGAGCGAGGACATTGAGGAGAATCTCTGGATTTAGCCCATTTGTGCCTTCCCCCGCAATAACCGGCTGCGGCTGCAGGAACCCCGCGGCAGTGGGCTGCTCGCAGGGCACGCTCTCGGCCCCAGGACATCACGCCAAGGAAGGTGGGGTTTCGTTGCTGGGGATTTCTTCCTTTAAACATGCAGTAGATGGAGCAATTCATAAGATTTTCAATAAAACTTTGGGATTCTCTTATTTAAGCCAGAATCCTCTTTGAAGAGCGATGCTTTATATAATGATCCCTATTTATAGCCAGTCTCTGCCTTTGGCCGTTGGCTCTCTTCTGCTTGCCCACTCACCAGTTTAGCTAGTTTATCCCATCTCACACGCCTTTTATGGCAAGAACTGAAATACCTTAAATTTGCACATACCATGAAAAGGAGGCTTATTCACACAGTTAGGACATGCTTTTTCATGCAATGCTGGTTACTGGAAAGTTTAACTTTTGGAAAGAGGACAGAAATAAAACAAAACAGGAAAGTGGATATTTTTCTTACTTATTTCAAGTGCATGTATTCTGGGTAATTTTTTGTTTTTTTCTGTGACACAGAATAGATACTTTTCTGGGGGACTGTAATATCCCTCAGTGTGTTTTCCACCAAGAATGCAAAAGAAACACTTTTTCTGAAGAAGTCATGGAAACTGGTAAATTGAAGACACAAGCCCTCATTGAAAACCTATAATTTTTTAATTAAATTTACATGTCAGTGGATCTTTTGAGCTTCGTCTGTATGTTTTTTATAATGTACGTTTCCAGTGCTTTTTCCCATGGGTATTCTGCACTATTTCTAAACCGGGATTACTCAAGTTGAAGTGTGATAAAGGGCACATTATAGTTATATTAAGCATAACAGGGAGGAGGAAGCTTTTACATAGTCCACAGAAAGCTGTGCTCAGAGCCTCATTGCTGGTAACAAGCAGAGCAAGGCAACCGGTCAGCTAGAAACTGCTGCTATCAAATTAAGGCTTTGTCTTGAGAAATCATGATTTATTTTATCCTTTTTTTTTGTTTTCTGCTAAAAAATAAAAGTTGTTTTCTTCAAAACCATTAAGTCTTGCTCTGGGGTCTCATCGGAAACATGTTGTGAGCAACAAAACAGAGAAGAAAGCTCTGTATTGTACATTACTGTAACTTGTACGATTACTCTTTGAAAGAGCTAACAGAGGAGGAGAGGGGATTTCTGAACACGGTTTGGGTTACCATCTCATCACGCTGCTCTTCCCAGTGGTTTCACAACCGTGTTGTTATTCTTCGCAGCTCACCCGAAAGATGCAGGAACTTACTTAACTTGCACGGTCTCTGCCGTGCCCGGCCCAAATAAGAGGTACTTGTCAACAGTGCTGCAGCCGTACAAACAAGCAGCAGCTGGATGAGGAAAGGAGGGCATGTCAGCTCAGAGCGGCAGAAAAGGTTTTTCACAGCAGCTATTTGCAACCCTCCAAGGAACTACAGAGGCTGCCCATTAAAACCCTGTTAAAACACTTCTGATGTTGTCAGCAGTGGAGAGCTGAAATAGCACAGCGATCACCGAGATGCTATCTGCCTCCAGCAGTTCAGTGGTACTGTCAATAATATGAGCAAGAAGGTACAAGATGAGCAACAACCTAATTCCTACATCAAAATTTCATAAACTCCCTCAGCTGGTAAACACTAGAGATGTGGGCAAACACAGGCCAGCCAATAAACCACCCAGAAAAGATGACCTTTAGTCTGGAATCTTTCCCAAAAGCTTTGAACCTTTAAGTTAATTTACACTTTGAAAGCAATGCAGTGTAATGGCAAGGAGAAAGCAGGAGGACGGAGGTGACGGCTCTCCCATCACTGCTCGTAATCTGCTCCCCAGCTTTGCGCTTCTGACAGAGCCCAAGGATAAACTTTAACACCACTTTTAGGCATATACAATTCCAAACATCCCGTATGTATACCTGTAGTTTCTCCCCGCTTTTCTCTGCTTTGACTTTTGCAAGCACTGACTCAGTAGCCATTCCTTGGGGTGGTTTTTGCAAATATAGTCCTCTCAGGCGAGCGAATTTGCTACTTCTCCTCCAGGAGAGCGGTGCCTCGTTTGAAAGCAGCCCTCCTGATGTGCCAGGGTACTAAAACTGTGAGTAATGATAGCAGAATCATTTACTTCTCTGCTACTCTGTGCTCATGAGTAAGTACTACTCACAGTGAATAACGGCTGGAGAAACAGGGCCAAGGTGAAGAGTTATTTATAATACAGTAGCCAATGAGTAAGCGCTTAGCTATGAATTTACTGCTCTGGCTACAATTTCATGAGAAAATGAACAGAGCCAGCTTTTGGTTTTCCAGTCTTAAAAGCTATACACCCGCTAAAAACTAGTAAAAATAATTCGGGAAGGATTGGGCTAGTTATTTATAAAGCAACCATGACAGAGATCATGTGCATCTCAGCTACATGCAAGATAATCATAGATGCTTTAGTTTCTTAGATACTGTCCTCGGAATGGCTATGGCAGTCAGTGAAACTCCTAGACTCGTCGTCTTAAACCAGTATCAGATGCTTCCCCCTTTTTATGCAATAAATATCCACTGCAGAGAGCCAAAAGACAGAGCTCGCTGGAAATGAAGCAAAGAATTAGACTGTCATCTGCTCAGCAGTCCTGGGTTTAGAGGTCAGAATATCCATCTACATTTTAATATGAAGTGACTGTACTAACTGTCTTACAGAACGAGCTTCTGTCAAGCGTACCCTGGATTTGCAGAAGATCTAGCATGCTTAGGAATAATTTTTAATTGTTTCTATCAGCCTAGAATAAGGCAAAGGTTATTTCTAGAAATGCATTACTTTTACCCAAAGTAATAATAATAATAATATATTTGAGCATATAAAAAAATCTGACCAGGAAAATACTGAGACAACATGATCAAGCTCACCGCTCTTCTCAATTTCCTACATGGAAACGTACCATTTCCCAGTACGCTCTGCAGAATGATTGGATGTTTTCCAATCCCCACATTAAAGGTCTTGACTTACTGATGCAAATTTGGATTCTGCTGAGGACCTGCTTATCGACTGAAGTTCGGATGGCATGACACAGCAAGAGACTTTGGCTTGCCGTTGCATATTTAAAGGCTGGTTTACAGAAAGGGACTATGTTTTCTTTCAGCCAGCATTTTACCCCACAAGGACAGATGGCTCAGAGTCGTGATGGAAGCGGACACTTGGAAAAACAGAAGAAGTAACAATTCTACAGGACTCCGATTTATTTCAGAAGCGTAAACACAGAACGGATGGCTTCTTAGGAAACTTTTAAAACCAACTGCTCCTTTTGCTATCTGTTGTGCTTCCACTTTGGAGAGTCCAAGGGGTATATTTTCACTGTGATGTACAATAAGTTACACCTGAAACTGTGCTCTTCCATTTTGCACGGGGAGTTGGTGTTAGCTGCACGACTGCAGTGCCGCTGAGCTCGTTGCAACTGGCCTAACTTCACCTTGGTAGACAATCACTGAACTCAGCCAGAGCCATCTGCAAAGCCTAATTAGGCACTTTTGCAAATCCTGAGTATCTTGTACATTTTCACGTCTCACGAATTTAGAAAGCTGTCTTTTCTTCCTTCATATCTAAAGGAAAGTTAAAACCATTCAGTGTTAGAAAAAAGGAATATAAAGAGTAATGACAGTCGTCTTTCCCCTGGTCTCCCGAGCCTGAAGTTAAATACTTGCCTTTGTACAACTGTGTCCCTTCTTTTATTAGCTAAATATTGTGGCACCACGCAACTAGAGCACAAAGAATAAAATTACAACAATTTGAGATGAGTGTAACTTTTACAAGAGTCAGATATCCCTAACAACCCAGACAGTCAATAACCCAGCACAAATTAACTCTGGCAAATAATAGGTGTGTTGACCCTAAATTCATGAGGCAATAAACCCTACCAACAGCCCGTTGTTTTAAAATACTCAGGCACTTCTCAAAAACAATGTAGTTTTTGTTTGTGAGCAAGAAGATCATTAATTAGGAAAGCTTTTAAAAAAGGTTTTAGTATCATTAGCAAAAACTAATAGGAAAATAAATTAACCTAAAACATCTGACACCAGATTTGAAAAAAAGAAAGGCTTTAAAAACCTGAAGCTGTCTAATCGGTACACATCCCAAGGACTGCACCCCATAGTCCCACTTCTCCACAGACTTCCATAACCACAATAACAAAATTAAATTTCCTCCCTTTCTCATTGCATTTTGAGTTAGAGACACATGGCGGTAAACACAAAGCTGTCGTACGGTGGAGTCGCAGCAATATAATTTGAACCAACTCTATTCATCTCTTCAACAAGGAAACTCCACAATGAGGAGAATATGCCTAAAACCACAAAACAATAATCTGTTCTTCCAAATTTGTTTTCCTTCTGAGAGTTTTTCAACAATAGCAGAGCTCAGGTGAAGTTACTATTCAAAAGCTGTCCTACGGTAGGCTCTGGTGTGAATTCTTATTTCTTGAAGGAAAACACATTTTCTAATTATTTTGAGAGTCTGTTTCAAAATGTGGTATTTTAAAATAACACACCATGAAAAGTGGCCCAAAATATTTTATAGCTTTGAGTAAAATTCTCTCTTCCCCTCCCCTGGATGCTTACTAAGAGATGCCATAATCAGTCTGCCAAACAATCATTACGTATGAAGGAGTACACATAATGAAATTGTCCACCATGTCAACTAGAGATTTATGAAAGATTTATACTTACTTCATATTAAAATTATTTAGTAAATGTCACATAGCACGGCAAACACCATGGGCACATTATTGAGGGGGAGTCAGGTTCAGTGCAGAGCTCTCAAAACCAACGGCCAACAAGAGCAGACTCTGCAAGCAAAGTGTTTATATGGCCATAAAACCATACTGTGGCAGCGCACAATCTTCTGTTTTTTGAGAAAGAAAGAAAATACAGAATTTAAATTTTAAAAAGGAAGTTATATAGAAAGTAAAATGAAATATTAATAACAGGTATCAAATTTTGGAAAACGAACTGAGACAATTAAAACGCACTTGTAACTGCAACTGCTTGGTAAATCAAATCCGTGTTCTTGGACAGATTGCCTAATTTAAGCAGAAGATGTACTTTCCTCTTAGCTTTTGCTTCAAGCTTTCCTTCTATGAGAAGTCAAGTAATTAACTTGCCAGGGGAAGAAATTTTCCTCTTCAATACCTTTACATTTGTGTAAAGCAAAATTATACAAAATGCTGATGCAAGCCCCAAAGGGAAAATACTCGTGCTGCACAGCACACCCTCGCCTAGACCACCTTAAATCCACCCCTTGCTTGCGCCTGGCGCCAGATCGGGACGTCCCCGTGATGCACCAGGGCCCAGTGTCTGCCTGCTGGGATGGAGTTTATTCACAGGAAATATGAAGGGAAAATTCACGCTCAGCTGCTTAATGAGAACTGACATTGCATCTCCAGAGAGAGAGAAACTTTGGATGTCAGGCAGGTTAGCATAGGGCAAGCAGACGGTCAATAAAATATTCAATAAAGTACTCTGATATGATAGATCTAATATTGTGGAAAAAGCCAGAAGTCATTTTTTTGATAAGAAAACGAGTTTAAAATGGTGGTTAAAATGGCTTATACGGTATTAATCTTCTAAAACTTGAAGACAATTGCAACTGGTTTTTGAACTTGTTATAAAAGGTAAAAACAAATAAAGGCCCAGGTAGCACAAGATATGCTTCTGCGGACATGCAAAGCAGGTAACGTAGAACAAGTGCACATAGCATTGTTTTATAAAATCTCTCCAAAACAGTTTTGCAACTAATTTTTAATTATTTAAAAAAAAAAAAAGAAAAGAAGACAAGTATGTGCTGATCACCGAAACCAGAGGATGCCGAGGGAAGCAGGCACAGAGCTGCCCATGCACATCCCAGCAGAGCGTGTGCCCAGCGGAGTGGCCGGGAGCAGCCCTGGGCACTCCAGCACCAGCACCAAGTCCCAGGGCTGGCTGCCCTCCTCCCCAATGGGATCTAACCTGCTGCTCATTTTTCCAAGCAGGATTCCTACCAGATTTCCTCTCTGACCAACTTTTTCGCGACAGCTCTTTCATGCCCCGCTGTCAGCAACTTCTTCACTTTTCCCCCCACCTCCCCAGCCTGAGGTAGGAAAACCCTGGAGGGACGAAGAAAGCAACAGGCCATAGTCTGTGAATCCCTGCGATCATTCTAATGAAGCTAAATCTTTAAGTTTACATAAAAGGAAAATTAAATCAAGCACTGGAGTGGATTGGAAAGAAATACACCAGGAGATGGGCAAAGTTAATCATGTTTAGTTAAGGCTAACGCTGACCTAACTCAGGCTTGCCTTGGAGACCCTTCGTACCTGCTGTAAGTTCTACCTGTATGGGAACGTAGATGCACGCAGAGCTGGAGCAGCCACCCTGAACTTCCGCAGTGCTTTACGTCTGCAGACTGCAGGGAAACCATCACTCCATCCCTGCAGCATCACTGCTAAAGACGGGAAAGCCAGGACTGTGGCTCGTGACTCGGGGACTCCTGAAGCCTGGCCCTGCCCTTTAAACCCCGCAGGCAGTAACGTGTTTAGCAGATAAGTCAGGGAAAAAACTCCTTGACCTCAGTAAAATAATGAAAGCCAAATGTCATTCTCACATTCTATCATTCCTGTTGCTCTTCCAAGGGAGATCTGGGATTTGATGGGGACGCTTGGCCAGGCAGGGGGCTCCATCCCAAGCAGCCATGTTTCACAGAGCTGCGTCCCACGCTGCAGGGCCACGGACCAGCCCCGGGCAGACCAGTCAAGAGGAGTCTGCTGCTCTACAGAGCAGGAACTGCCTGCTTTCTTTATCTCTCTATAGAAAGATTTTATTCTGTCTATACTTTATCTTGTGGCCTGAAACTTAAAAGTAACATTACTCTCAAGATTGGAAATGGCACCTGTAGTCATGACATTGATTTGTTTTGTTTTTCACAAAGATCTCAACCACATCTCCAGCAGGTGATGGTAGGAAAATGAGACTATTAAAATTTCTTGTTCATTCAACCATTCTAATATGGCGTCTTCCACATTTGGCATCTTTCCACATTTTTCCCCTCCTAAAATAAAATTGTACCTTCAAACAACAGTTATCTAATGTTTTGGCATAAACCTGTGATGTCATCTCAGACACAGGATGGGGAAGAGCTCTGCGGCCTTGGACAAGAGGGTGGCTGGTAGCAGCTCTACCACGGAAGCCAAACGGCTGGGACACATGGGCTGCTGTGTGTTTTTGAGGACATATCCAGTCTGTGAGCCACAGGTTGACTATTGTGGTTCTATATGACATTTATAATTACAGAAATTGAGTTGTATTTCCAAAATGTTTACTTTCATGCAGTGCTGAAGCAAACGTATTCCTTTAACTCATTCTGCTTTAACCGATAGCAGCTACACAAACTACACAGTCTCCTGACGAAGGAGTGAAAGACTAGGATATGAATCTGTCAAGTTTGGAATATTTTTTTCTGTATAGCTCTGTTAAATGACTGAAGACAATAATGCTTCAGTATTTTCTGAGAATAGCTCATTTGTTCTTTATTTCAGTCTTACAGAAAAGATTATTTGCAACTATTCACTTCCTTACAAAATATTCAGATTCTTCAATGAAAAGAGTTTCCCACATTGTGTAGCCACCCACACAGCTCCATTCGAAAATGAATGAAAAGCTGTGCTTGATGATGTTGAATATGTTAACCTCTACAGTTCTCCACCTCTGGTGAGCCACTTTTCTTCTGCATGTGCACAAGGAAAAGTGTTGAACATAAGCTAGATTCTGTTGATTACATACAAATAAAGACAACAAAGACATCAGATGATTATGGCTGAAGCCATTTCTGAAGACCATAATCTGTGTCTAAAGTTGTTTCATTTCTGGCAAACTAAACCCAAATTTAAGCTTGCTAGGAATCTAGGAATTAATAATAACAGATCATAATGAGTAACACAATATGAAAGAGTTTCCCTTGTGCTTTAGGCTACTGGTGTCAGCTTTGACCAGTTCAAACTCAATCAGAAGTCATTACCATTTAATGAGTAGTTAGTGGTCTGTGTGAAATAGCCTAGTGGTTCAAGTCTCTTCCCTAATCAGACATCCCACCACTGTCATAATTAGCACTCATGACAGCAATCTCAACAGAGACTAGGGATACCGGCTGGCAGATGTGAAGCTCAGTGTACATGAACCAAATTACTGAAGTAACATCCATTCAAATCCTTGTCTTTCAATCTAGCACTAGAGAATAATTTAAAATGCAACTATTATTTAAGTCAGTGTAATTCGCACTGTACTGCTGCTTTTCGGAACATCACCTTTGCTTACAACCATCTCAACACCCCAGTAAACTCCTGTTTGATGCCCTCAGAAGCAGTAGGACTGCCCTCCTTTTGCAGGACCCGTTGCCACACTGTGCTCAGACGAGGGCACACATGGGGCAGGATGCCAGCGGGGTGCAAGGATCTCACGTTGAGTGGTGCCGGAGAAACGACAACTCCTAGAGTAGCTTCTTTCTAAACCAGCAAAGCCTCCTGTTTGCTAACATATTTACTAAATGCCTTTACACTTGAAATACATCTCTGACTTTGTCTCTCTTGCATAAGCACATTGGTGTACACCTGCCCACAATGCTGGCTCCTACAGATCCTCAAACTTTCAGAGCTCCACCATGTGCCTGCTGTGCAGCTGAGAACCAGGCCACCTCTCCAGCTAAGAGGGGCATGAATTACCCGGGACACAGTATGAACCCATCCAGAGCGTTCAAGTGATCCAAAGACACTACCCCCCACCCCTTGCAATTTGACTAAAACACTCAGCAGCAGCACCGTTGGTTTGCAAATGTCCCAAGCACAACACATGACTCGGGCATCAGCTCTTCAAAATCTCCAGCATTTCTTCCCCAATTTTCCTTGCTCCCCTACTCCCACATCTCTGCACTGTGAATCCCGATGAGGTGCGGGAGGCTTAGGCCAATAAATCGCTTTTCCCTTCCCGTCATCCTGTTTCACCGCGAAATCTGATTCTTCCATCTGTCCCTTCCTCCTCGCCCCATCTGGTGAAATTCAGCAGTTGCACTTATACAATCCGATGCTCCAGCCAGCGCTCACATCTGCACCGCAGCATCGCTACTTGGCTCCTTTAAGAGATCACTAAAAGAGATGTTAGTACATTGAAGAAATTCAGGGGGAAAAAAAAAAGAAGCAAAAAAAGAAAGAAAGAGTTGCTCTTCTTTGAGAGCTGGCTGGAATGGAGAGCTATCTTCATAAATAGACAGGAAACAGAAAAGACTAATGTTGGGCAGATGACAGATCCCTGAATTCAGTTAACTGGCCTTCAAGATATGAACTGTTCTATTAAACATAGAGGCATTATGTTGGTCATCCACTTTAAGCCCAAGAGTGATTAAAATGCTGGCAGAAAATAAAAACTGGCTATTGAAGAGCTTGCCCTGAGGTCCTAATTTCAAATCAAATTTTACAGCGCCGCACAGGAACAATGGCAGCCCAGTACTCCAAGTCTTCTTTTTGTCACTTTGTACAAAGAAACCCCCTCAAACTCTCTCAAAGAACAATGGCCCCTCTAGATTCGCAACTACGCCAAGAATGGGCTCAAACCATACAAAAACACATTTTAAAAATACATTTTACACTGCCCTTGACATTTGAGATAAATAGAAGCCAATGCATTGAAATTCCAAGTATTTTTTATATCCTTTCACAATGTGAATTTTTTATTTTCCCCAGTCTACTTGATCTTTGACATTCTGGCCTCTGCAGAAGGAGGACACAGCAGAGCAGTCAAAGAAATTAATTATGCAGATAATTGCATTTTATTAAAATGATTACTGTAGCAGAGAACTCAACAAATGACAGCTACACGAACCTGGCCCCCAGAAGAAATCAAGAGGACACAAACAGTTCATTTTTAATTGAAAAACTTCTCAGCTATTAACATTTAATTATCTGTTACTGATATATGGCACTAGTTTAATTAGCATTTTTCTATACGTCAGGTTTGCCTTTTAGTAAAAACACTTTTTTAAAGTTCTGTTGAGGTGCTGCAGATTCCCTGTTTCTACCGTCTGACTTTATTTGAATTTGGCAGCTTGGATACAGACAGTTGTTTCCTAGTGAACAGCACACAAGACCATATGTTTCAACATTTAAGCAATTTAGAATCAGAGGTATAATTCTGAGTGTCCTTAGCAGAAATTGTACATTAAATACCCAAAGGATCTGAGCTCTACAAGAGATACAGCCTTTTTTAGCACTTTTCCCATAGCAACAAAACCACTCTACGACACTTATATCATATACTCAAACCACAAGCACGCTGAGAGCATTGGTGAGCTGACTGAAGTCTGCAGCCAGCCGTTTCGAGGGCCGCTGTGTTTTCAACAGCGAGGGACGAGCAAGTCTGTTGTTTTCCCTGTCTCTTTCCTGCACCTCCCTCGCCTCAGGCAGGATTCATCCAGAATTGCCCCTGAAACACACCTACGGTCAGGACTCGTACCTGGTTTCTTCATTTGTAGGCGTTAATCAATAGCTTCTTTTGCCAACCAAAAATAAAGCCAAACACGTTGCTTGTATTGTTCTCTTTGTTTTGGGGATGATGAACATCACCGGAGCTATGGATTTAAATCAAGACACAGCCAAGGTATGTCTGGCATGGTACGCCCTGCCCTTGCACTGGTACGTCCACTCTGCTTTTCCTGGCACGAGGTCACACAGCCTCCAAACTGCACAAGAACATTTCAAAAGCAGGCTCAGAGAGAGGAAAAACCCCAACAAATCCCAAGGGAAAAAAAAAATAATCACAAATTACACCACTGAATCTATTAGTAAGTCTTCATTGTTTTAATCACAACTGCAATAAAACCAGAATGAAAATGACAATCTGAAATTAAAATTTAGTGATATTTCCTTCTTAGGAGATAGGCACAAAACAAGAAATTCAGGAGTTTATCTGATACCCTCAAGAATTTGAGTGAAGGCTTGTTCTTAAAAGCGATGGACCTAATCGTGATCCCCTGAAGTCACAAGCAACACTCCCCATCACGTGTTGAACACGCGGTCGCAGCTCCTGATCCTCAGGCAGACGAACTCAAGACCCATTTGCTACTTTCACTCCCTTTTAACCACTTTTCTGAATACGGTGCGTTGCATAACAGCCATTTATTCTTCTATTTTTCACACTACCGCTTTACAGAAAACTGAAACGGCAAATAGGTTTTTTTTCCAGAGCGGGAATGTGCCGTGTGGGGATGCCAGGGTGCCCTGCAGTCCCTGCTCCCAGCAGCCAGGAGCCGGCAGTTCTCCCGCTGCTATTGCCTGTGGGTCTACGGGGCTGTAATGGACTCAAGATTTCTTTTTTTTCTTTTTTTCCCATCCCATATATATATGGAAACTGAAGAGAGAGTATTAAAAAATATTTACCTACAGCTTTCATTAAAACACTGTCATTAAGTAACAAATACTAAATTACTAATTTTAATTTATAGATAGAGCATGTTTTCAAGGTATTTTTCATCAATATATAAAGGTTGTTTTCATCTGGTGAAGGTTCTATCTGTCACTTTGACTTGGTACCCTGGTACAGAAATTCACTTCAAATGCATGAGTGATTCTGAGTGATTAAAACAAGCAAACAAACCCTCCAGAAGTAATTCCATTTGTGGGCATTTCCTTTAACAGCATTAATAACCTAATGCATTTAAAAGGAAGATTTAGAATTGTAATTCACTTGTATTTCACAGGATTAAAAATGCAATATATGTAATATAGCCACAGCATATAAATACAAGTGTATCAAGAAGGAAGGTGTTTTGGTGGTATCCATTTCTGTTGTGCGTGAGCTCAGTGTCGACACCTTTGTAGGTCACTTAAATTTTACTTCATCAATCTACTTCAATGATGTAAAACCCAATGAAAACATTTATTATTCAGATAGGACTGAAAATATACATGCAGTGGGATCTAGCTGAAAGAATATACTGACCAGGACTGAAAACTGGGTATAGGTTTCTCACTTGGAAGCAGATTTAAAACGTAATACCCAGTCCTCAGTGACGTGTACACCTACAAGAAGACATGGTCTTCTACAAATTTCTTTACTTCTTGTATCATTGATTGCAAGTTTACAAAAACACGTTCAATAAGCCAGCTGATTTTATTTCTTTACTCTGACATATCAGAGAGAACTGGCATTTCAGAACAAAGAACACTGAAAGGGACATTTTGTAGGCCAGTATTTTATTTCACAGTATGTCTCTCCTGCTGCTAAAACCAGCAGCATTTTCAGGAGAAACAATAAATACGTTAAATGAATGTATACTTGAAAGGAAAGAGAATGGAAAGACATTCCTACTCCTGAGAGCGACTGGCTACCTGGGCACGCAGGAGCCCCGCGTGCCCTCGCAGATGCAGCCCAGGTTATTCTCGTCTCCTCTTTTTCTCTAGAAATTCCACCCTGACCCTGAGAAACACTGTCATCAAAACAAGGCCATTTCCATGAAACGTATCTCCACTGCGAAAACATTTAATAAAAACATTCCCATTCCGTTCTAATTTTAATTTGCGCTAAGTTTTAATGCAAAGAAGCATCAGACACAGCTGTCTGATTTCCTCTTCCAAAGCACCCCGATTTTTGAGTTCCCTACCCAAAATATGAAATTAAATCTACGGGACTTTCAGACACGCTGGCCAAATTAGCGTTTAGGAAAATGAAGCTTTAACTAACTAAATAAAATGCCGCTTAAATACTACTGGACTCTCTGGCTATATCTAATAGCAAGACTACTAAATAAAGCCCTTACAAGAAAAAATGCACACTGAGGGAAAATAAGATTGTTATTTTTAACACTGATAATTTTGTTTAAAAGAAGATTCCTTCCTGTGTTTCATCATTTTACGTTATGTTCTATTATAGAAACTAATGTGGGAAAAAAAGTTCAGAAAAATCCAGGCCCAGAATATTATGGAAAAAAGAACCACCAAATGTAAAGGTCCTGTAATATTTGGTATCTTTAGATTTTTCTGCACTGGTTCACATGACCCCCAATTTATTTTTAGAAAGGCAGCAGTTCCCACTTGGATACGGTGCAATACCTTGTACCCGAATGTTGCTTTGCACAAATAAACCATAGAAAGTGTTGACTTAAAAATAAAACATTGGAAAAGGAGAAAGTTTTTTCCTCTGTGAAAATTTCCGGAAAAGCTGTAAACAAAGGCAGGTTTGGCTCAGCGGTTGAGTGACTCTGTTGAGCTGTTGAGGATGGAGAACATATCAAACCTCACAGAGTGAGGAAATGTTTGTAAAACAGTTAGTAAATCATAGGCAGCAAGGTCACCATGTTTAACAGCAGGAATGACACTTTGCCAAAACCCCAGCTGTGAAAGGGTGTATACGCGCACGGGCTTGTCTCTCATTTATTCTTCTTCATGTCCGACTTTTAATTTAAAAAAAAAAAAAAATTATTTCTTTAAAAGCAGGAAAAATCTACAGGATTTCAAATGGAGGCTGTCTGCCAGGACTGACATACTCATCCATCAGATAATCTCAATACCTGGTTTTCTTTTACCAAACAGAACATAAGCTCCTAAAGCATCAAGAAATTCTCGGCAGTCTGAACGATTTCCCTACAGATTGATACCGACTGACCTTTTTATCTCAGCGACAGAGTTTTAAGTTCTCGCTGCCGCTCCAAATTCACACACAGAAAAAAACCCAACAATCTGGCCCCCCTGAGCACTGGCATACCCAAGAAGGTGAAATTCAACATTTTAAAATACAGACACTACAAACCCACGTAATGAATACAGGGAGTTTAATTCATCTGATGCCAAAAACCTCAGGAACGATTACTTCAAGTTGAAAAGTTGTCATGAAATCACTTCATAATATGGAGAGATTTATAAAATGACTCACCTGCTACTGTAGAAATCAAACACCCTGCGGTGTGTCACTGGCAGGCAGCATATAGCAAAGGAAGTACTTAAGCACATACTTGACTTCGACTCCTCGCATGTTTGAAGTTAAGCATGTATGTAAGTGCTTTGCTGGACTGGGGCCTATATGCTGGACAACCATGATTAAAAAAAAAAAAAATTCCTTCCAAATTACTTATATATCACATCTCTATTAAAATGTCAGGGTTTAAAATCACAGTTTATGATGAGGTCTTAAACTGTCCTGTTCCTCTGTTCACTACATGGTGAGACAACGCAATTGGGAACGAGGGAGAAAAACTTGGTCTACAGTGATGAAAGCAGGTTTTGCTTTTTGGGGAAGAACCCATGGGGCACTCCTCCTTCCTTTAGGTGGCAGAAAAGGGACATTACAGTTAGTATAAGCACAGTTGGTAGGCAAGAGATTAAACAAGAAATAATTTGATCAATGCCTGTTGAATGTAGGCAAGAACTACAGCGTGACACTAAGCCACTGAAATTTAATACCAAAATTAAATGTCTTCTTGCTTCATATTGGAGGAAAAAACAGGAATAAAGAAATATTCAATTTGAGGAGGGCAGTTTTTTCTTTGAAATTATTTTCTGTTTTGTATTACGAATCCTTTCCTTTCGTCTAGTTCTCCTGCTTTGTTTATAAACCAAAAGTTTAAGTTAAAATGACTCCTGAATCCAAACTCTACAAGTCTTGGACAAACTCACAGCATGGCTAAAATTTTTCAAACGGCTCTCCTCATCGCTGGCCAAACCAAACCCCCCGACCTTAGGAGACTTTTTGAGTTTTGGGGGGGTTGGTAACCCAGTTAAAGATTTAAACTTTGCAACTGAAACTCATGCTGCTTTTAACTGCACTCCTAGTCCTCAGCCCTGCTCTGAGAAGCACCGCAGCCACCGGTGGGCCACCACAGAGGTCCACGAGCGCAGCCGCGCTGGGCTGGCACGGCAGCACGGCCACTACGGACAGCCTCGCTTTGTCAGCCTGTTCAGGCGCAGACATGCATTTAAAGCTACGTTCCTAGGAAAAGGAAGGAAGGTAAGGACTTTAAGCTACCTTTAAGCTACTATTTTCACTGGTTTTGCCGCTTCAAAACCCAAGATGACTACTAAGGAAAAACATTCATAGTATAAATTTCATACGGAAAAGCACTGAAGAATAATTCACGAGTGAAGCTACATTTATAGGGGACTTTGTAAGGATCAAGGAAGCTAACACCAAACACTAAAAACTGAGGCCAACTGTATGTATATGTACATGGCAAGGCACTAATTCTTCAGGCATTATATTTATAGAAACCAGAGTTTCTATACGACTGTGATCATATTTAACAAGAGCTCTACCAATCAACGCAACAGGAGGACAAGGAAATTTATCCTAAAGGCAAGTAACTGAAAAACACTAACAAGAGAGGGTCAGTTTAGTACTACGTCAACCTGAAAGTGACTTAAAATAACTAAACCACAGTAGTGCAACTTCAATCATTTTACCTACTTCTGTTTTAAGAAGAGAGATTCTTTCTTAAATGGAAAATCCTACAGTGAAATGATGGACCTGACTATTAATTAACCAGTCCTGGGTGTTGAACAGTTCCATTTGGTTAATCTTCTGGAAAGGAATTGCTGTTTCATTTTACGAATTATTCTTCTTTGCTCATTACATGAAGCTTTCAGCATGTCTGCTACTGTAGAGTTTATTTTTCAGGCTTTTCTTCTTCTTTGGTCCTTCCTGTTCAAGTTCTGTTCAATAATATGGATCAGTTGTACTTTGTTGAGCAGTTCAATGAGATTACATCAACAATATGTTTTAAACTGCCAGTACATAAGTTAAAATTTACCTCCTTTAATCCATCTTACGCGCTTCAGAATTGTATTCCAAGAACCAGAGATATTAATTAACAAGCAGTATGTTTACTATTTAATTACTAAAATTTTTAAGGAAAGCTCTTGCTACCTAATGTTATTTTGCCACCTCTTGTTTACTGCACAGTCCTTCCTCTCCCATTTCTGCATCTGAGACATTCTTGCGCCTCTACTGTCACAGAGATATTTAGGGACCTATTCCAACCCACTCCATCTTAGTCCACAGAACAGGAATTTGTTTATTTGTTACCAACGAAGCTAAAATGGTACAGAAATATGCTTCAAAAGAAAGTGATGGAGTACAGAAATTCCCATGAAGCCCTGTTGTTACAGATGGTGGTTTTTCTTTGTGGAGAAGCCTGCAGATCGCTGCCACGGGACACTTGCATTCTTATCCCAGCTACACGTTTCCCTTGGACAGAAAACTGGCCTCAAGTAACATTTGCCTGCTTATTCCTCTAAGCACCACATTTGTTACAGTGAAAAACAAACATACTTTTTAAGGTTTTGTAAGGTAGATTGTGTGCCCTGAAAGAGAAGTTTATTTGACCTGGATTCTGGACTTGAAATTACTGAAGCATATCCCATGGATGTCACCAGTCTCAGATGCTTCCTACCAGTTACTTCATGAAATAGTGCTTGAAATACTTTGCATTTTCCCTCACCTTGCTTTCTGCTTCTATCAAACTCTGTAAAGAAACAAATTTACAATACTTAGTGTCACCTTATTTGTTCCAACTACTGTTATTTGTGAGGGTTACCAGCAGTAACACTGCCACACTCAAACAGCATTATTCTTACACGTACTAAAAAAATTACAGAAGTATATCTGAATTATTACCTTGTGAATACAGATATCCTTTAATGCAGGTGTCTTAATGACTACTTTTGTATTCCAACACAGGGCATGACTTAGTCTTTTAACTTGATACACCGTCATCTATTGCTTTAAACTTCTTGTCCTATTTAGACTACATAGATCCCAGTCAGTTGTTTTACTGAGTCTCGTTTCACAGAAACTAAACAAGTAGGCACTTTAGAAAATTAACTCTGTGAAGAGAGAAGTCTAGTAACAATCTTTAGAAGGAACGACAGTGCTTAGCTTTGACATTACTGTGTTCTCTTTCTCCCTTCAATGCCGAATTCTTCCATCGAGCTCGCTGCCTTGCAGGTAGAGCTTAGCTCAAACATCCATCTCGAATATTAACCCCTGATACCCGGTCTCCAAAACCACATTTCAGAAAGACAAGAGTTAGGAGAAAACATTCAGAAGACTAAAGCTAGCGACTACAAAAGAAATCAAGCCATTTATCCTCCTATTAATCCTTTACAGTATTAGAACCTCTTTAAAGTATTCTGGTTTTTATATGCATTCTTTTAAGCTGTAAAAGTCTCAAGGTGTATTTTTCATTTTAAAAAAGTCAAATTACTATATCTGCCATAAAAACATAGATTAATTTCTTCCACAAACGTACTCCTAAGTGGCCACTGCGAAGCCTCTTCAGCTGTCTCAAATACCCTCGGTATTCCTATTTAAAATCAGCACTCCCCTTGCACCAGAGCAGGGGCCGGCCCTTATCTCCGGCCGAGATTGCTGGCCCTGGACAGGCGGGGCGGTGTTCCCAATTTCCTTATATAACAAGGCTCCGATGTCAGGAGGAAATAGGCAGATACTGAGAAATCAGGGAGGATAAAAAGCACTAGACCCGTAACCTCCGAGGTCAGGAGGTTATGACTTCAGGGCCTAGCAGCAAGGTGGAAGGATGTGTTCAGGTAGTTTTGAATTACCTTGTTTTACTGGTCTTTTCCAAGAGGAAGAGAGATAAGATCAAATGCAGAAGATTAATATCACATACATGAATATATACACAGAGCTAACATGAACATTACTTCTTTTTTCCAACTGTAAGTAGTTTGACTGAATGTTTGGAAGTTGAAAAATATTCTCTCCCCTGCGACATAGTTGTGATTTCATATTTAGAGGAGCTTGCGAAGCTGACAAGCTGTCCAGGAACAATTTCAGCCTCTCTGCAAATAATTACTTACAGAATCAAAAAGATGAACTTCTATGACCATAATATAACTGTTTCCCAAATACTGACAGGTGTGGGTACATGTATGATGAACTCTAAATGGAAAACATAGCTTTAACCATACATGTAGGATTTTATGCACCTGCACGTGCAGCAGGAAGGACAGAAATCCTCTGCCCATGTATGAAGAAGCAGTGAAATCCCAGTTTTCAACTTGGATGCTCGAGTAATGACTTCACGGTTGTCAGAGAACTGACACCACTGGTCAGGGTGGCCTGAAACAAAGGAGCCATGATGTAAAATGAATGATCACAAAACACCCTCAAGCAGCTGTGAAAGGACTTCCCCGACACCACCGTGTTGCTGGCAATGATGCTGAAGGAAAGAACGTTTAATGTTTCGTGGCTGCCCAAGTTTCTGCTTGCCTTGTCGCTCCAGCTCAAAGTCGAGACCTAGTGCTCCCCAGTGCAGAAGTCGTGGAGTGTTTCTAATGTACCTACTTTTGGCCACAGAAGGAGCTCAGCTGCTGCAGGTTTTGGCTTTGTTTTTTTTCTTTTTAATATCTGAAGACGCCGCCAACATAAAGTAAAATAGAAAACGACCATGGCAATCACTGCAGAAGAGTACCGGTCTTGTAAACTGCTAAAGAAAACCTTAAAAAAAAAAGTACAGACCACAGGAAACTGTAGATAAAGGGCCTGATTTCTGTCAAACTAAAATGAAAATGTGGACTTTCAACCTATGACAGAAAGTATCATGTTTCACATTACAAACACTAAAAGAAAGAAGACGTGTGTTCTTCTGAATAAAAGAAAGAACTAATGACTATTCAGAAGATGATAAAAAACTGAAAATTCAGTTTCTTCATTTCTTACGTAAAACTCATTTCTCATGTGAAAAAGAAACAACTGTGATCTTTCCTTACAAAAGCAGACTCTAAATTTCCAGTGAACTTCCACCTCATGGACAACTTTGGAAATAAGCCTCTGTAATCTCGGCTTTCCTTATCTGCTACCTAGCGCTAATTAAAGGGATGTTGTCCAGTTAACATTACAGAACAGCACTTGGTAGAGTCATGCACAAAGCACACATTATGAGCAACATCCTCAGCAATTTACACGTGCGAGTTCTTTCTAAACGACAGATACAGTACTGCACATTTTAATGAGGAATCTAACCCACTCTGCTTCCATAGAAATTCTCTTTTATAGGAGATTTGCCTCAACAGCAAAAGATACCATTAGTAAATCAATCCTGGAAAATGTTCCTCTATTTGCGTTTGAATAAAAACTAGAATATGTAAAGGTCTGTATTCCTTCAACTGATGTAACGTGCACCTATACTACGATCTCTGCATTTGTGTGATGACTTTGAAATTGCTGCATCACGTATCACTGCAACGGTCTCTTCTGTACCACAAAACCTAAATCCACATTTGTGAACTCTGAAAGGCAAACCACTCACATTTAAGACTTTTTCACCGTAAGTTTTCCACATCCTGATGTGCTGTTGTTAACATTCTTCTTTGACTTGGCAGATAAAAACGTGCTAAGAGCCCAGTTACAGGTAAAAGCAAATTATAGGAACAAACCCCGTCTGCCAATTAGGACTCAGTGGCACGGCCAGCAAACTTCTTTGGCTCTCCTTCCTTTGGATCTAACTATATCAATACTCAGAAGACATGAACGGAGCATAAATCTTCACATGATTCTTCAATCTGTCTACAAATGACCATGACATTACATATAAACTATTCTATATAGTATATGTGCTTCCCTTTTAAACAGTTAAGGAGTGTATCAGACACCGTGATAAACACAGAAAACCGAGCGTGAATACCAATAAATGCAAGCCTTCCGTCTCGGAAACTCTTCACTTATTTGATTAAGTTAGGTGAAAAACAGAGCAGTCATGCTTGTAGCTTTTCTTCCTTTTTCCTTTCCTCCGCTCTTTTTATTTCTAATGCGAATCGGAAGTCTATGTGGAGCAGCCTGGCTAGCCCCGGTCTAACCTCCCCATCTGGAAGGGAACTAACCAGCCTTGGGGCTACTTCCAACCCTTCCCAGCTGTTGGGTTGGGGATTTTTGTTTTTGCGGGCTTGAGAAAGCATATTTATATAAATGATTGCCATATCCTTTGCCAGCTGTTGACCCTGCTCTTGTCCCGGTTGGGGCATGTTTTTCATTTTTAGCGGCCACAGACTGGAACTGACCCTGACAGAGTTAGCACGCTATGCAAACAGCTTCACGCGTTCTTGCTGTGACAGATAAGACAATGGCTGCCCAGTCCAAGCCGCCGGACCGGTGTTTCCCTTTGGGCTAATGTCACACAGCCCCGAGCTGGAAGGAACGGTTAGAAAAAATAAATGATGAGATTCACAGCACCGGCGGGAGGCTTCCTGTCCCCAGCAGAAGCACTCGGTGATCTCAGATACCGCTCTTATTAGCAAAAAGGTTAACAAAAACACACGTGAAAAGGCATTTTCACTCGGCCACATCTTACTTTAGGTACCAGAAAGTTTCCTGAACTGAACTGTCAAAACATTCCTGAACTATTTTCATAGACCTGGTTTTCCCTCTGTGGAACGACGAGCTGATGGATCTTCACTAAGGCCCTTGAAAAAAACTACAGCTAAATCATCAGCTAAATAATAATAATAATAATAAAAAAAATCAATTGCAAACCACACCAATAACAACTTTAAAGTTTCAGATCGATGCATCTGACAAGGAAAACTGCTTTCTCTATATCCCGAAGCGCTGCTCTGGAAACACATCCAGCATGCTAAAGACACCAGCATTGCCTGGTCACCTGTAGCTACGCTGAAACAAGAATGTTTTGAACTTTATTTAAAAAGGGGAACGCTCTCTTAACAAACATTTCTGAAGAAATGGCAGTTGCTCGCTTTGGCTGTTATTAACTAATACTCCCGAAGTTAAATGGGACACAGACAATGAACTCCAGCCTTTACAACTTTCATAAGCATTATCAGATTTTTTGATAATAAGTAGAGGTGGCATATGTGTTCTGCTTAGTATGCAGAAGAGCCTCATTTTATTCTCAATGCACAGATTTAATTAAAAATAAATTTACTGTTAACGCTTAAAGTGGTGCCAAGATTATCCAAACAGAAGGTTTATGATACTTAATAATTAATAAGAGGAGGGAAATTCACAGATTGCAACTGATTATTATTTAGTAGGTCTGTTTGCAAAGGTGAAAGTGGCATTACAGCTAGCCAAAAGGAAAAAACAGAAATCCTTTCTTTTATCGTTTGTATATTTAGAAAAGTTTGAATTTAGCAAACTCTTCCTAGAAGCATTTGGAATGAAACAGATTACAGATCACGACAGCTTCACTGATTACTTCGGGTAATACTGAAGGTATCCAAAGTGTTTTCTAAAACATCAGCTTCAGTCCAATTCCACAGAAAAGGAGTTTCATTTAGTCCTTCTAAAAAACCAAATTTAATAAATTTCCTTTTTTTTTTTTTTTTTTAAAATATCAGCACATAGAGGAGATCAGCTTCTTTAAGGCAGTTATTCTCAGCTTGGATTTGAAACCAGCTTTAGCACAATGTGCCCGAAATTTCCACAAGTGCTGAGAGAATTAACTGATGGGATCTTTGAAGCCTCTCTATCCCAGATTAACTAATGAAAAATCTGTGAAATCACAGTTCAATCTTCTTTTTTTTTATGGCTAGATGTGTTTGCAATGGTTGGGATGACAAGATGCTCCCAAGCCATCTGGCTCCTCACACAGGATTTGATTCAGAAAATTAATAGTAACACCATCGGTGTGCACATATTGCAGCAATCCAGAAATCTAGTCCTGTTACACAACCGAACGCAGAGGTTTTGTAATTCCCCCAATAGGTTACGTAGATTGAAAGTGCTGATGCTCGCCTTAGAAAACATTTACATGAAATAGCGTGAGTAGGGAGGGAGCAATGTCACTGAACGCTGACCGCCAGGCTGCCCTGCACTGTTCACCCCCCGTGCTCTGCGACGGGAGCCGCCGCCTCGAGTGCAGGGCACTAATTCACTTTATGGTGGAAAGCCTGGCTTTGAGCACTCCCCTCAGAATGAAAAGGGAAAAAAAATATTTCTCTACTTTCATGTATTATGCAAATATAATATCTATAAATAATGCGGCTTTGTGCTTTCAATAAGCGCTATCTAGCACGTATCAGCCTACGAATGAAATTCTTCTTTTATGACTATCATACGACATACATTTTCATGGATGAGCAAAAGGTCCATTAGCGAGGCAGACTGCAAGTTTTATTTACAAATTGAATGCTGAAGATCCAAACAGCAGGAATGTGGGAATTTAGAGGCAGCTTTAGGTAACCTTCTTGAGGATAATTCAGAAAACCTATGATTCTGCATGAAAAAGAAAAGCTTTTTGGCAGAAGTACTGCTTACGGGAACAGACTTAGTGTTGAAAGAAACTTGTATAAATTATCTATGTTAGATAAATTGTGTATTAAAATGTTACTTTAAAAGATTACTTTAGTTTGGTTCAAGATGAACATCTTACTATATTTTACATAATTCAAAGCTTATTCCCATTAAAATTCATTAGATCTGTGTATTCGAATCCACTAGGTATCTTTGGGAACACTAAGCTAATGTGTTTAACTGCAACTGTAAATTTTCAGCTTCTTTAGAGGGTTCTAAACAGAGTTTTTGGATGCTGCAGCAGAGATTGCCTGGCAGAGGAGACAAAAAGAGCTCTCGGGGAAACACCGTTGTGTCAAATGCATGGAAAAGACGGGAACAGAGGGAATTTCAAACAGGTACATTAACTTTCAGAGTGCGCAGTGGCGAAGGGATGTTCAGGACTGAACACGATTCAAAACACAGTGTAACTTGTAAATACAGGGAACGTTAATGGGAACAGTTTTGTCTCTTTTAACAGCGCTGATGGATTTCATGACTGTGCGCTAACAAGTTGAAATAGATAGGTGAAGTCTTGCACTCCTTTTTTTGTTATGAATTTTTAAACCTCTTAAAGGTTCCAGAAAAAAAGACAGTATACAAAGTATATAATAAAAAAATTACTTTGCCTTTAGAGCATTGAAAGCAAAAGCTTCCGTAGAAGTCAAGGAGGTGAAAGATCCTCAGGGAATATTCTTTTCCCTTGAAGCCTTGCAGTTGCAACATGCCCTGAATAAATCAAAGACTAACAAGCCAGCCTTTGCACACACCTCGGCCAAGATACTTTGAGCAGCGAGCAACACTCGCGTGCTTTCTCTCTCCGTGCTCATTTGGGAACACCTTCGGGGGAACTGTTTTTAGAGGGCTGCGCTTTCTCAAAAGCAGGTCCCTTCGACGTGCCAGGCTGCACACCCGAATTACTCGCCACTTCTGCAAACCCTGATTTCAGGTTCTTCTTGAGAGCCTGGGTTACCACATCCCTGAAAAACCTGACAGAAGTGGAAAATCTCTTGCGTATGAAAGAAAAACTTCACTTTTTTTTCTTTTATAAAAAGCCTTTAGCTCATCAGTTCCGAGTTCAGGTTTCAATCACTGCCGCTGCCCATCTTTTTTATTTTGTGACGTGTTGGATTAGTCCGACTCTGCTCCTGCTGAAGCCAATGGAAAACTCCCACTGCTTCCAAGCCGAAAGGAATTAAGCCCTAAATGAATGGTTTTTACTTTGGTGCAAAGATCAGGAAGCCCATAAGAACAGATAGACATAGATGTAAAATTGAAGAGACTTAATTACCCCCAGAAACCCCCAAATTAAACCCCTAGAAAATATCTTACAGCCAAATTACTTGAGATACAAAAGTTTTAGTAAGTTGGGTAGGCGCTGAGGCCCCCATACATACAGGGCTGCACTATTTGCTGCTAAACTTAGGTTAATAGCCGATGACCCCTTCCATTCTTAACCTCGAGCGCTGACCTCCTGACCCACCCCCAGTGATGGTGTTTATAAGCATGTTGCCACTGGTGTAAATAAAAAAGGAACACAATGTGCTGAAATTGTTACTGGTGATGACAACTGACACACATTTTACACTGCCAGTGGGCAAAACCATCAATAAATAACTCCAAATCTGTTGTTAATGTGTTTAGAGCTTCTTGCAACGGTCATGTCATTTTTGCTGTTTTTCCTCTTTTCCTCTACATGTAATCTTTGTGGGCCAAAAATAAGGCAGCCTATGGACAGGGTTTACCATTAGCATTAGCCAACAGCTGGAATTTCTACCTTTCAATGGACTCCTTCAGCAATGAAAAACAGCCAAACGGTACACTTTCTAAAACCTTCAAATTAAAAAAGCATGTGGCTCATGATGAAAATACAGGTTTTGAAAGACCCTGTCTATGGGGTACTGTGAAAACTCTTGTTCTCCACATAGCCCACGAGAAGCTAAGCAAAGCAAACTTTTACATAAATTAACTTTTTAAAAAACCCTATAGAAATGCTTCACGTTAAAATAAGACAAAAGGACAGACCCTAACTATCACCCATCTCTTTTTTTTAAAAAAGACTACATTTTGTTTTGGTTTTTAATTCAATAATTTGTTTCTAAATTGGGGTTGGGTTTTTTTTGTAAAATCAATTTTAATCCAGATTGGAATTACAAAGCAATAGTTGAAGTTTTCAAAATATAGAATCATATTTTACATAACTTCAAACACACTCTAACAGAGGCTTCTGTGTGAAATACGTTTCTTTTACTGAAGATACTGGAACTGCACATATATTTTTATTAATTTATGTGAATTATTTCCAATTAAAAATTACGTAGGAATACAAACATTCACGTGACTCCTGCCGGTAGGAGCCCTGAGGATGCCAGGGCAGCGAGGTGACGAGGGGTATGAGCTCTGGCAGCTGGACCCAGAGCGCGGTGCCGGTTACACACCTCAGGCCCCTCCGCTGCCCCCGGAACGGATCCTGGCATCGCCCGGCCCTGGTTGTTCCCTGTCAGTAGCTCCAGTGAAAACACGGAGGAGAAACAAAAGGAAACCACCAACCAAACGTTTCAGACAGCTTTAAACATTTCTGAGTTGACACAGTCTATTCTGTTCATCTAATCATCTAAAGCAACTTGTTAAGAGACTGTATGAAATACTGCTGCAAAGGCCAACTCCACGGACCCCACAAAAACCCCAAAACACACCACAGAAAACAGTGGATTCCTGACAACTGACTGATCAGGAAACACAGGAAAGAACGGTATCAAAACGTAATTACTTCTGGAAGTCCTGCTTCATCACCTACGTTCTGGGCCCGGTGCTTAGCTGGTTTTCTCAACTAACATGCAGAACCTGTTTTCATTTTAATGGTGAACAGCTAAAATCTTTTCTTGTTGTTGTCGCTGCTGCTACAGTTCAATGAGACAAAAGGTACATGAGCATGTTTTTAAAATGAACAAGTTATAAAAATTATTATAGTAGATGCAACAGCCTATAAAATATGATCAAATAATAGTCATCTATCTTTCTCAAAAAGAAAAATTAGATTATGTGTAATTGTAAAATCTAATTTACATTCTCCTATTTCCAATTTAAATTTCCACTTTTATGAAATATTCTCTGCTTCAAAGTTGTGCATGTGTAAAAGATGCTTTGACATGCTTCTAATTGATTCGTTTTACACTATCGAAAGGATAACAGTGATTTGCAAAAGAATTTTTTTCCATCTTGCACACATCTCTCATTTGCCCATCTTAATTCAATTAAAGGAAGTAAGGACGGTTTGACCGACGAATGAACCATATTTTAACTGAGGACATCTCTATGTAAACTGGAATATACCAACCACTAATTCTCAGCCAGTTACTTCCGATATGCAACTTTTATTTTGAAAGGTCACGGCATGGTCACAGAAAAGACAGAGGATATTAAATGCTGGCAAGCGTTTCACAATAGTGCAAAACTACAGGCTGATATCAAAAGTAAAAGATTTTAAACTCCAGTGCAATTTCTATGAAAGCATTCTGTGCTTATTCCTAGCTATCAGTGCAGTTAGAAGTCAAAACTTTAAAGCAACCCCCCTCCCTACTCAGTGCATTGTGTGCCTATTCCTTGGAAGAACAGTACAGAAAATAAAATTTTTTTCTATTTCTCACAGGCCTTATATAATATTGGTGGTAACTGGTACACGTGGGACACTAAAAATATCACTTTTGTGCATCTTGGTGGATTGTTAAGGAACTATGTATATGTACACTGAGCCCATCTGCCAAAATGCCTTTGCCCAAAGAGCAGGTATGAAGTACGTGGTGTGCTCTGCGACAGGTTAGCGTGTACCTGCGTGTACCCACGTTAAACTGTAAATACAACTTCTGCTATGAACAGTAGTACAACCCTCACATTTGAGCTGCAGTCTACACGGAGCTGGAATACCCTGGAATATCGATATGTATGTAAATCTGGCAAAGAGGTTAAAAGCGGAACAGAAAGCAAGAATCTTCAGCTTCAATGCTTAATTTAAACACGCTCTATTATTTTCCAAGGATCAAAAGGAGGCGGTGGCACCCACCTTGTACACATCAAGAAAGTTGTGAAGATAACGAGGGCATTTGTTTCTGTGTCAAGTTGAGAAGTTCTCCATCCTCATCCTCTCCCCAGACACGGGCACTTTGCTGCTCCTGCACTGCAGGGTGAGAAACATTCCTTCACGAATAATAATGCAGATTTGATTAGTCTCATCCAAACGAGCAGGAGCAGCACAATATGGGGTGGTTCAGCGGTGGGGAGTGCTGGTTAACATCAACGCTTTCTGTAAAGTATTATTAGATGAAGATGACATTTTGAGGAGGAATATGTATTAATACAATACATTTGGAGGATCGTACCCTTAGCACCTTTTGGACTGCTCTTAACCTCATTGCTTAACAAGAGAGGTGCTACAGTTGACCATAGAGGAGAGAACATCACAATAAGGATATTTTTTAAGGAAATACTCACTGACAGCATGCTGAAAGGAGGATAAACACATGCCTACTGTTTCAAAACAGCAGCCAAGGCTGAACTTTTATTAAATAAATGGGGCAAACGAGCTAGCTAAAGCCCACAGGCAAGATGCTCTGTCACCAGAGAGGTGAGGATGATGAGGTGCGTCCTTGACCAACTGGTTGTGAAATCCTTCCTGAATCAAACAGTACCAGGGAGTACCCGAGGGGTTTAAGCCTGAATTTCCACTGAAGAACAAAGCATGGTGGGACACATCCACACCAACGACACGGCCAAATTACAGACAAACGAGGAGAACCAAACTGCTTTCTCTCACTACCAAGCTGGCCACTGCTGCCTTCAAGCTCACTGAAGATGCCTGACAGCTGAGTACCACTACCAGAACCTCCTGGCAACAGATTACCGATCTGAACAGCTTCCCTTCAAAAATGTAAATTGGAGTTTACATAATTTGCTTTTGTTTTGTAAGCTAATATGTTGCCAGAAGACCTTCAGCTGAACTGGTGCCATTTCTAACCAGTCACCAGAGAAACACAGAAAATACCAAGTGAAGAGGCATGTTACCACTCTGCTTCTGCTTTTCACATACAAGAGATGAATAAGATACACAGAGCTTTCTCCCAGAACAGACTTTTTTCTAAAGATCATTTTATTTTATCTTATCTCAGCCAATGGGGGATTTTTCTATAAATATTTGAGCGGTTGTCTCAGTTACTCATCCCTTTATCAAATACTTTGGTTAAAAGTGAATGCAATAAACTTTAATTAGGATGGTGTCTATACTTGTTCACAATATTAGTTGCTGAAAATACAAAACCCCTGACAGGTTTTAGATCTCACATTTTAGCAAGCAGGTACAATCTGCGTCACTTCTGAAAACCTCCCATTCGCACCTCACAGCACAGACCACCGTCTCCCGTCGGAGCCATGCTCGGGTCCAGCCCCGATCTCCTCTTTACCGCCCGCCCTGTCCTGCTCCCTGCCCAGGGGTCACTCTCGCTGTAACAATGGTCATTCAAAGGTATATACATACCATACCTACAACATCACGCTACAAAGAGGGTCTTCTCCTGCCAAACAACTCGGCAACAATCTCCTGGTTAAGGTTTGGCACGATGCCCAACTGCACCATTTCTTCTGAAACAGAAAACGTCAATGGTACGAAGTGCCAAGGCTGTTTTCCAGAAGCAGCCAACGATCATCCAGGGGACAGAAGCAAATCGGTTTTGGGAATGTTAATGTGAAAACGTGCCGAGAGCCAGTCAGAAGAACAATCACTACTTTAAACTGTAGTGGGACCTTACAGGAGCTAAAATGGCCAAACTCGCACCACGTCTGCTGAATATGGGCAGAGCCCTTGACCAAACCTACCGAACTGCACCACTGTAACCGCAAAGTTAAAACCACTCCTACCCACTACCTGCGGAGTGAGAATTACTCCTTACAAGTAAGGTAGGCAGTGGGCAGCTATTCATGTTGGCTAGTGTTATAAATAAAGAACATCCAGCTTGTATGCCGGGTAAGAATTATTCCCATTTGTGAGTTTTTCCTGGAGTTAGAGCAAACTCCACTAAATATTCCTGTCTGCCTCCGTGTGCACAGAGTGCTGCGGACATAAATCTGTAGCAATATTGCTCGTAGAAGGACCAAGACATAAAACACCGATGCCCATATGCCGTGTACGCGATTTAAAGAAACTAACGCTATTCTGGAACAAGCACTGCACGTCATTTTGGGGAAGCCGCTATTGCTTCCGTAGCAGCGTGTCCGAACCCCCGTTCCCGGGAGGGTGGAAGGTAACCTGTTGGGTTGCGGAGGGGACTGCCACCGCCGAGCTCCGCCAGCGCCGCCCGGCCATGCCGCTGTGTTAATGACCTCGCAGCAGTAGACAGATCCAGTCCTTCTGCTTTTCTTTCTCACTGAATGATTTCCCTAAAGCCAAAGCTGGGCAAAATGCCACTAATGCTGCCGTAAAACTCCCGCTGTGTTAGGAGGGAGGCAGGCGACTGAGGGTTAGGAGGTAATCAAGCTTACAGATTAAGGCTCGCTAAAGCTACAAGATCAGCACAGCTCGGGGTGTTTATTAACTCTTTGAAAACCAAGATGTATGATTCCATATCGCATGAATATAAAGGATGTTTTCTAACAAGACCTGACAGCTGAACTATTTTGAAACATTAATTCTAATTTGTGCAAAGCTAGGAGTACAGAAGAAATACTCTTTAAACCTATTTGGATCAATTTCATTATAAAATGTGCTTCAAACTATGAGACTGCACAAGCAAAAACCTTCCGAGAATTACAGAGAAGTAAAATTTGCTAATTATTCTTCCAGTCCAAAACATTGCTTTTTAGATTAAACGAGGTAACCTGAAAGTCAATGACTTAAACATACTTCTACCCCCTTGGCGAATTAAAGCTCTGACCTGGGAACTACTCTTTTTTTAGCAGTGCAGAATGGGTTAATTTCTGAATATAAAATGAGGTTGCCACAATCTGGGTGTTTTTTGTTTTGTTTTGTTTGTAACACAAAGCAAAATATACTCTACAGATGCTTGATTAAAATGCAACAGCTGTTTATGGCGGTGCATTTTCCGCTAATTTACTAGGGCAGATTTTTCAAGGAGCCTTGTTTTATTGCATCTTCATTTGCATAAACATTCATACACCAGAGCTGTCTGTCCGGTTGTCCCTGGCTTGGCTGATACTTAAGGTTTAAATTCAAATTCAACTAAGCCGTCGTCCACTCCCATAAAGGAAAAAGAGTTTTAAGAGTAAGGTGTTACACCTTTGTCCCATGATCTAACCTGCACTTTGATGTTTTTATCTTCTCAATCCAAAACATTTCATTTTTTGGCATCGTATGCAACTAGTATTTAATCTGCTCTTCACATCTGTCTGGGCAGGCCTGGAGCCTTTTTTTTTAATATTATTATTTCCCTTTTGTTTATTTGATCTATTACATTCCTTAAGCTTGATGACTAATCCAAATTATTAACAAATACAAAAGGGTTTATGTAAATTATTATGATGAACAAAAACAAATCACAATTATAACATTGTTAAATGAATTAGACAACAATGGCTGCAGCTTCCCTATCATAGATTGAGGCGGATGAATTTGAACTTTATTGACAGTAGCAGCAGAAAGCCTTAATCACTAAGCACCAGTACAGTCTGGTTTTCATAGGGTAATGACCCATCTATATATTCATAACAAGGGTCTCATTCATCATAAATCATATATATATATAAAAAAAACCCTCTTGCAAAACTAATGGAGGGAATGTGTGAAAAGTGATTGGATGGGTAAAACCGTACGGGGCTGGAAAGGCCTTAATTGATTTTATTGTGCTGTGTCTAAGCCTCCTTGCACAGTACATCAGATCTGTATCTAACTGCATTTCAATTGATTTTCACTGATAGGCTTCTTTCCTATGTCTAGGGCTTAAGTACTAAACTAATAAAGGGATAAAGGACTTTGTAATACAGATTTTGAAAATAATGTGCACACATGATTTCTATGGAAGAAAATTGTATGATATGTGTTTGTCCTACCAAAGTGACTACAACCAAATGTAATAGAAAAAAATGCAACTAACATGAAGAAGATTACTCAGACAGGGGGGAAGAAAATAAGGAAAAAGCGTCCCTTGGCTAAAATCAGCTTGATTGTAAGCAGACTTGACTTCAATGGAGTTGTACCTGCTCACATTAAGGGTGATTTCGACTGGTATCTCAAACTTGATTGAAAGAGATTATAATTCATTTCAGATGTGGGTTAGTTCTTCAAAATTTTAAATAATGGATCATACATATTCTGATAAAAGTATCTAACGATCATATCCTGATAAAATTACCTAAAGCAAAATTAACTGGTTTTGTATGATCATATTCTTGCACTTTTAAAATACATTAATTTTTAAAGCATCTAACCTGTGGCAGTGACATTAGGAGAGACACAAAAATCCCTTTAATGCAACTGTGCATTTCTAGCACAGGTCAGGTAACAGCTCGTTCAAGCTCTACAACGCTGCTGAATCGGGCTTCATATCAAATGGCCACGATGGAGCTGAAGAAGGTGCTTGCTGCAGATAAAAAGTGATAATGCAGTCTGAATAACTGATTATAAAAGCAACAGGTTTACCTAAAGGGAACGCGTATTAAACGCAAATACCCTAATACAGGGGAAAAATCTAAAATTTGGGAGGTGAAAACACCTTCAAAAAGAGTTTTCCCATTTTTTATTCTACAGACGCCACCATCATTTGCTAATACTATTGCAAACTACGCTGTCTGCTAGTCAGATGGTTTGTAACATCTGTATAACAAATGATAATGTATAATAGTTGTTCTGGTTTTGTGTTCCTTTACGAGGCTTGGTGTTGATAATCTCCAAAGCACACCCATGATTCTTTAAATTAAACATAAGAATCTTGTCTCACAGTACAGCTAGGTTATCCATGTGTAAGAGCCCAAGCCAAGTAATTACACATCCGCTCAAAGGATTAGACACATAAGATTTCTTTAAATTTTTAATAAAACTGCACAGCTGTTGTAGGGAAAAAACTCTTTTGTTCTAGATTTTTTAAAACCATTAAGCTCAAAGTGATTCACAGTTATGCTTCGAGAAAAGTACTTTAGAAATATTTCTGCTAGGCACTTTTTTTAGTAGATTTAACATCACTTTAACCTCATGGCAACAGATTGGAGTCAGGAATAACCTAAAGGAAAGGTATTTGGTCAAGTTTTAAAGAACATTTCTCTGCTTTTACCAGAACACCTGCAAACACATTTTACTTAACAATATAACCACCTAAAGTGCACATTAGCCAGCGCACATAAAACCATGTTACATTTGGTTTCACGAAGGCAGCCTGTGGGACAAGCGGAAAGCTGATGTTTGAACAGCATCGCCCGGTGGGACCTGACCCACACAGCCTCCCTGACAGCCTTCGCTGCCCTGCAAAACCGGTCTCATCGCTGCGGGACACGTGCCACAACTGAGAAATAATGTGGCTTGGGAAACGGGCAAAGAATTGCCAAAATGCTGCAGCAACAAGCAAGTGGATTCTGCCTCAGAAGCTCTTCCAGTGCTGATGGTTCAATCACGACAGAGGTACGGGTGAGGTGGCCTCAGCTGCTGTCCTGAAATGGGTGAAACCACAGACTGCTGGAAGTTCATCAGACCCATGCACGACCAACACCGCACCATGAGTGAGAAGCGGCAGCATTAGCTGAAATGGGTACCAGAAAGCTGAAAGCGGCAGATGTGCTTTCTTCAAAAGATAAATGAGTAGCTTGGATGAAATCAGGAGCTGGCACTGGTGACGTAGGCAGAGATAGAGACGCCAAATGGGTGACAGCATCCAAAATAGCAAAACTGGGATGAACTAGAGAGGACCAACTGACCACGATGGGTGAACAGGATCTTCGGGAACATGATGAAGAACAAGCCCTTTGTATGTCCTTCAGATGTTGTGCTTTCAGAGACTTTAAGAAAAGAGAAGGAACAAACCTGGACAAGGACACCAAGAACGAGGATGGACCATTCAGAAGAGAGGGAAGTTTCTGAGGACTGTAACCAACAAAGGCAAAAGATGTATTAGCACAAAGTGCGAGGTCAGGAATGCAGCAGTCCAAGTGCCTGTCAGTTAGAAAGGCTGGGGTGAAAGCCCGAGGTTTTTCAGTTGCAGGACGGTGACAGGCTAGCTGTCTGGCACGGCCATGCTCCAGCACGTATCATGGAAAACAGAAATATGATGTTGTTCAGCACAGCGGTGAGATGTCATCTCAAACATGTGTACCGATACCCATGTTCAGGCTGAAAACTTGAAAGAGATACAAAGCAGTCTGACGAGGGGAACAGAACCCTGGCTCAGATAAGGGAGCGAAAGCAGCAGGGCTTTCTCCCGTTTCAGCTGTAAGCCAGGACAAGCGTATGACCACTCTCCCCAAACACTCCAGGGACATCAGCGCCAGGGAAGGAAAAACTGTTTAAGTTAAAGGACAGCATCAGCACAAAACCAGGTGTACCTTAAAAGATTTCTAATCACCAAAGAAGCAAGAAGCATGGGGGCAGCGCTCCGGCATGAAGACGGAGGGACGCGGGACATGCCGGGGCGCTGGCGTGCCAGAGCCAGTCTCATCACCCATGTCCGTCCTTCCAGCCTGCTTTTCTAATTCAAATATTTTACAGGACTTTGGCTTTGTACCTTGGTGTAAATTTACTACCATAAAGCTGTTGCAATAATATGCAATATTATTAAATAACCAATATGTAGGATTTACAAGACAAACTATGGTATGCGGGTATATTTACAACGAATCTAAATCTCTAAAGATTTTAATGAACTGCAGCTGACCTTGATCAGTGATTCAAAGCCCAGAGCAGCTTCTACTCTCTCACACATTACTAACCTTTGCTACAACATTTATCAATTTACCTTCTTGATCTCTCAAGCAGGTCATGTTTTCTAATCAGCCACCAGCTCAAAGACCGACATCCCAATTAAATTACTGAATGAAGACGTGCTGGAATGTAGGCTTCTTTTAAAAGAATTAGCACAAAATACACTTAAATACTGGATTTGTCATGTCTGAACTGATTTTTTTTTTTAGACATTTCTATATAATATGCAAGTTACAGGAATTAGAACTGTTAAAGTCATCCCCGAAACACACTGTTTCCTTGGATGCTTTCTATTTTTGCTTCCCCAAGTGTTCTGTGCATAAATACTGACCTGAGCTTTAAATCATCTACGCTGAGCCGTGAGCTCTTCAGACACTGGCTTGCCTGAAATCTTAGAGTACAAAAAACTACACAGATGTTTATTATTAAGCATAAATGTAGCTTTGCAGACTTAAAACTACTTGCACTTAAAGTTAGACACTTATTGAAACATCCATAAGATCCAAGCCTAATTTTTCTCCTCTGTCAACGCAGCGCATAGATTGAGGTTGCCGTAGAAAAAGAAAAGTGCAAAAAGTACAGCTGTAGGGCTCCTCGCAGCCCCTTGGGACAGCGTCTTTTGGATGGCAGGTTCCCGAGAGCGCTCTTCCCGTGGGGTCCCCAAGGAGCAAGCTCGGGGCTGAAGGACTGGCGCTAGTGGCAGCAGCCACCTGCTCGCAGCTCCTGCCTCTGCTGGCTGAGCAGCACGGGGGCGACAGCGGCCCCCCAACATTTCAGCCAGCCTCCAGGCCAACTCACTCCTTGGCCTTGGTCTGAAAAAGCAGGTTGTGCAAAAATCGCTTTGTGCCGCCTCCTCCTCCTCCGCAGGCCGGGAGCAGCGTGCTGACAGCGCCCGCGTGATGTGCAGTAGCTCATCCGCACACGCACAGTAGCTCTGATACTTCCTGGATTTGATGCACATGTTGAGAACGACTGTACCCAGCATGTGCAGGAACACAGTCACGCAGGAGGGGAAGAATGGTAACACGGAGCACTGAGCCTCACAGCAGCCTCGCCGGCTTGCTAAACAGCTATCATACGTGCTGCTGTTGTTATTTCTAACAGAGCATTGCTGCAAACGCAGGTAAAGATAAGGAATCCCCCGACATCTGTATTTCTCCCCCCGTTTCTACTTTTTGCCACTTTCAGAATTAGCAATTAGTAATGACGAATACTGACAGACCCCAAATACCCAACACTTCCCAAAACATACACAATCAAGCCATATTTGCAGTCACTAAGACAGAGACGAGGGACATTGAGAGCATCAAAGAAGCACCGCTTTCACACAAAATTTAGATTCCAGCAGGGCTTCCTATGATATTTAAAAGCAACTTGCTCGTACTCGTAGCCCTACCTTACAAATGTCAGCACACACTTGTTCTACAAGACTCAAGTCTTCCACAATCCCCTCCCCTTTATCGAACACTTCACAGTAAATTTGGACTCAGTCAATCAGCCATACAAGAAATGTGAAGCTACGTTTGCGTTTTACGTAACATGAAGAGTTTGGATTATTTCAGTTTTCAGGAAGGTGGAGGAGATGCCAACTCTGCAGGTGTGGTCTAGTAAGAACAACTTCGGTACTGCTGAATCCAGCTCGTCCCTACTGCAAATTTGCTTTATTGCTCTAATGCCAGTCTGCGCGGCGCCCAGAATCTACCACCACCACCTTTCCTGACTGCCAGTATTTTTATAATTAATTTTTAGGATAAAATTGTTGTTTCAAATGCAAAATACACAAAAAGAGTAAAATATGCTGAATTCTGACGGCAAGAGAAGCAAAGCCAGCGCAGGTAATTGATATCCTTGTTTAATTCCAAGGTTATCCTAACCGTAGTACAGCACCCCAACTACCAAGCCCCGCATACAGAAAACGCACAATCCCAGCTCTCCCCTGCGACCGATACCACCGGGATCTACTAGAGCGGCGGGTCTCAGCCCTGGCAGGGGCAGGGAGAGGTGCCCGCTAACCCATCGGCTCACAAGCATAAGAGATCTCAGTAAGGTGGAGGGATCTAAGACGTGACAAAGGCTGAGAACTCCTGAATTAAGGAAACCCAGTCAGGTGAGCAAGCATCAGCTAGTCCAAAAATAGACAATGTATTCACAAGAAAAAAACCAAACTGGTCAAACACTGTCTTAATTTTCTATTTCCATTTTACTTTCTAACTGCTAATACTTCAGTTACATGATGAGTTAAATTTGTCTGTATAAAACACTCCCGATGTTTAAAAAAGGGAGTGTTGAACCTTTGGGAATTGAATCTGCTAATGTTTCTGGCCCCTTGTCCAATCTACTGCACATCTCTGTATGATTCTGTGCATACCAGAAAAACTGCCTGCATATTTTTTTTTTAATATATATTTTTTTTGCCTGCAATACTTAGAGCAAAGATGATTTCCTTACAGTAACAGCAAGGGCTCTGCCAAGAGTAACAGTTCAGGACCTCTTCGTTTAAGGAGTACTTCAGGATACATAAGCCTCATAGGTATTGGATGTTGATGACTGCTGTCACTGGAAAATAAAAACATGTTGCAAAACCAGATCCATGATACGTACAAGAAAACACTACTTGGTCCAAGTTTAATTTATTTGTTGACAGAGAAGATCTACTGTGCTTAATGTAAAGTTCAATAGAAATACATGTAATAGAGATATCTAGAATCATAACGGCAATAAAATAAGCTCTGCATTTATCTGGCTGTTAAATGCAATTCAAAATCTATTGGTAAAAAGGAATCAAATTTGGTTATGGCATAAAATATATTTCTTGCCCTACAAGAGCACCCTAACCGAGTTCCATTCATCACGACAAATCAGGGCTGTTAATCTCTGCTCGGTGACTTTGTTTACAAGCGGTGTGCGGCAGCACACGGCATCAGCGGCCAGGGAAACGGGCTGCACGCTCTACCTTGCCACAAACCCAGAAAAGAAAGAGCAGCAGCTACAAATACCATTGCCCACAGCAAACGTCAGCCCTCCAGATGGCTTGCTTTGCCGTTGTTTTTGGTTATTATTTTTTAAAGAAAGACATCAGCTGACATTTGAGTCCTGAGTGGATACTCTCAGGTTCACTGTTAGTCGGAGATCTTTTATGCTGATCCTCTGAGGTCATACACGGAGACCCAGGCAGCCACTCCACAACCACTTTTCATACAGTGATTTTCAATGCTGACAATAATAATGCAGAGTGAACATTTATGACAAAAAGAAAAACAAAAGTTTCATCGGTTCCTCCAGATGCTGTTTCAGTAAGTTCTTCTCAAGAAGGATACACATTAAAGCACACCGAACACTTTTACTTATTGTACCTATCTTCCCTAATTGCAAATTCATAAGAGCAAGAGGATTTCCTTGGTGAGAGATCCAGTATATTTCTTTTTGCCTTTAGCTTACTACACTGGCTACCGAAAATGCAGTATACTAAAATTGAAATAACTTTCCCATTTTAATGTGGTTATAAGCTTCCTGCTAGGCTGTGACCTAATTGAGACTTCTGATCTTCGCTTTTTCTAAACGTGTTATTCTTCATAGTCTGTAAAAAATTTTAACTGCAGATCTCCTGCAATCGTTACTGAAAGCTACAGGGAATAAAATAATAAAGAAAGAGGGGGAAAAAACTCCGTTTATCAAAGTCAATGGAAATACAAGGTATTAATTATGCTAAATGAAGAAATATGGGCATTTGGTTACTTTTGTGGGTCAGAAATATTTTAATCTGGCGCTGCCAGCCAGCTGCCTCTCCCTGACCCGCGTGCGTCTCTATCAGCTGCCGGATCACATCAAAGCAGCAGTAAGTGAGGAAAGCAGCGACCAGCGCAGGGGCCCCGCTGCGGGACCAAGGTCACAGATTTGACTGAAACCACCACATTGTTATCAATTACAATCACTGATAAGGACATGACCTTTTTCGAGGCACATTGATGGGGGGGAATATTCATGCGACCGCTTTCCCCCAAACCGCGCTTGGCTCGCTTTATGTGCCGATAGGGAGAATAAAACTGCACAGCAAATTTTAATCCTCAAATGGGCATAGAGTTAAAATTACAACCCGGAGTCCACTGCTGATAAGATCCACTCAGATCACCCGAACGCAGCTCCCTTGATTCGGTTAACTGAGCCAAATACACGACAGAGCACAATTAAAGCAGAGGGGAAATTGTATTTCTACCCTACAGACGGCTCTTGTGAAGTTTCATCAAAGCAAATCCAAAAATGTCTTTATTATAGCGAGACCTACAGCAGAAGCATATGTAACTGAAAATAAGTACTGTTATACAGTAGTAAGTCACCTAGTAAAATAAAAGTATAGTTTCAATAAAGATTAGTTCTGCGTTTTATTTCTTAAAATTCTTTGATCAAGTAATTTTGAACTATATAAAAACAGCCAGACCTCCCTAACCCAGCATTCCTTAAGAGATTGTTTTGCTGCGCATAAAATGCTACAATTTCATCTAACTATACCTCAGGTGACATTCCTCTTGTTAATTTTAAATATGTAGCAGGTTTTGCTCACATTTGTTGCAGACATATTAGACTAGAGAAAAAGAAAGCTCCAGATACAGACTATCCTATTTCCCAACCAGAATGAGAAATATTTTTACGACAAGCCAACCACAGTATTTCAGCATTTTAAGTTTTCTCAAAAGAAGCACTGAAAAAGTTCTACAGAAAGGCGGGACATAACTTAAATCCTTACTGATTTGAAATGTCCAATCTAATTCATTCCCATTGCATTGAGAACAAACAAGAAATTAAAATGTTAACGCTGTGAATCATCTTGGCTTTTGCTAGTTGAAAGTTAAACACTAACTAGTTTACTCTGTATGCCCAAAATATTTACTAGCTCTGACTCAGATTTAAACCGTATAAAATATGATCACTCTGTGGTGCAAAACAGTTCTTACACATACAGAAGAGGTAATGAGGTGAAACTGGAAGGGACGGAGCTATATCTTTGCAATCTACCCCACAGGTTTGGATTTTATGGCTTTTTTTTCCCCCCTAAGGGGACCAAAAGAGCCCTATATGGTGATATGGAATTAAGGAGCTAGAATTTTTTTCATGTACCTTTTGAATTTAGTGTGATGTTCAGTGTAGAAAATACAATCAAGGACATTGTTTAAAAGCCTGTGGAATGGTTAAGGGAGGAACAGTAGGACGTAGTTTTTAATCCTTTAACAAACTTTACTGTCTGTGCCAAGAGGCAGAGAGAAAAATACATTTTACATTTTATAAATAGTCGTGAACATAAGCTAAAGCATTTTGCCACTTCTGGGAAATCAATAAGCAAAAACAAGCCACTCATTTGCAAATAATTTATGTGGCTTTTTTTGCTAATGCAGGACAATCTCTCTGTGAAAACGAGGGCAATAACTTTATTATGCTCATAAATGCAATGCAAAGCAAACGGAGACTGATGCTTCTTCTATATATGCTGAACCAAAGGCATAACTTCGATTAGATACTACCATCAAGGAGATTGTGGAGCTGCACAACTTGTTTCAGCGAGGCAAAATTAACGAGCATACGTAACCAAAAAAGCCACAATTATTTAAAATACATTAGATAAGCTGCTATTTGTCAATGCTTAGAAGTGCAAAACATAATACAGGAACGGTGTTTTTATGGGGTCTGTGAAACACCTCTAGGAGCTGCCTTGCACGCCATCCCAAGGCTCTGGATTTCCCTGTGAAAGGAGTGCAGAATTAGGCCAATTATCATTTAGTCTGCCTGATCACACTCCTGAATCTGCAGAAATGAATGCCATGGCACAGATTTCGCTCCGGTGCGGAGCGGGGCGAGGGGAAGGGTCAGCCCCCACTGTTCAATCATCACTAGACATACAAAGCTCCTTAGTCAGGTCTGAAGATCAGTATGTAGGGCAGGGAAAAGAAAGACCATCCTCCTATCCAGCTGCGTGGGACACGAGCTGTATAATTAACATACACTCCCCTAAAGCGGCATTCCCTCCTACACAGCGAAATCCCCCTTTGAAAGGTGGGAGCGAGGTTCCCGCGGCTCTGCGGGGGGATGCCCTGTGAGCACACCTTCCCCTGGCAGGGCAGGCACGCAGGGCGGATGGAGCCTGGGCAAGCCCGGCCTGACACGGCACTTGCAGCAACGTCTGCGCGGTGCCTGGAGCTTGTGAGAAAAGGAAAAGGTTCTATTTCTTACAAAGGCCCGAACTTCAACAGAAACTTTGCTCTGAAGGGGAGACAGGCAGCAGCTATCGCGTATTCTGCTGCTGCAATTATCTGCCAGGAACCCAGCTAACAAGTCCATAATACCATCCAATCTGCTGTATATCCTAATGTTGCGTCATTTTTTTTTTTTTTTAAAGCTTAGCTATTATTTTATAAAAAGAAGGGGGGGGGGGAAGTAACG
>VFFE01006716.1:181801-246569 GCA_008921705.1 Burhinus oedicnemus
GCCTGACATAATGAAGGCAGAAAGAGAGCTGAAGTCATTTGAACGTTCTCGCTTGCATGTCTGTCGCCAATTTAGAAAATAAATATCTATTGAGACTTAGAGTTTCCTCCTGTTTGGGAGGAATACGGCAAAATTTGCATATGCAGATTGCAAAGCCGTTTTTTCTCCTCCCCCCGCTCCCTTTTTTTTTTTTTTTTTTTTATAAAGAGGAATGATATGGAAGAATATCTTCCCCTGTGTGTTTTAGTGAGTATGTGTTCTTATAACGAGGAAGAAATATTCTTACAAGTTTAAAACTAAATGACAGTTGGCTTCTCCTCTTTGCTCCAGCCGTGACTTGCTTGGCATCCCAACGGAAGCGAAGCTTTTCTGTCTGCTGAGGCACACCGACCCACTGGATACCATTAGAGACCACGTTAGTTTGAAAAATAAGAAAAGATGGTCTATATTAAGCAACATATATTTTCAACATGCCATTGTCTTCATGAGCAGAGTCTGAATCGATATTGGAGAGGTATCACACTTGTAAACTGAGCTCTTTTGCCCCTCTCAGAAGCGTGAATTATGCTTTATAGCAATGCTGTTACATAAATGCTGTATCTGTTTAATATAAAAAGCAAGACCAGCAGGTACCTTCTGGAGGGCTGGAATTGGGGTTTCTGCCACCTGTAAAACATCGCTGGCATAGGAACAGTGTAAGGGCCATAATCGAATCGTAAAAATATAAATGGCTTACGACAGACAAGACCCTACAGCAGATTTATAGGTGTTTGGCAGCCAATTTAGCTCTTTCTCTCAGTCAGATCTCATAGGAAAGGATGAAACTAGAGGTTTCTAAATACCTTGTCCTTTGGTTGTAATCACTTCCCCTAGATGCCCGACTTTGTGATTTAATGAATTCTTTGTTTATAAAAAGTAAACGAGAGGTTAAACAATGTACTTCAGAGCGCCGTTATTTGGGCGATTGCATCATGACCCAAATTCACGATTCCTTAACAGGCCAGAGATCTGATCTTTTGCGTTACATCACATACATCAGCACACAACATTTCCTGACTGCTGTGAATGGTGGCCAGCAGCACACCGTGATGCTCCAGCTGGAGCACAGAGTTTGTTTCCTGCAAAGGGAGGATTCTTCCCAGAAGAAGTTTCGCTTTTAATACACAATCTGAAAACAGCAAAACAAGACATGAAAAATTACAGTATGCATTAAACTTGGGTTTCAGGCTGCTGCTTTGGCTTTACAGTTGAGCAAGGAAATTATGTTGTTGTAGAAAGGTTTCAAAGTTTTGCCGGTCACTCAGTTAAACATCAAGCCATAAAAATATTATTTGAGTTGCTGTTAATAAAACTTGCAGTTCATTAAGGATATCAGACAGAAAGAAATCTATGTAAATAGGGATTAGCTTTCTGTCATAAACTTTCTTTGAGGTTCAAAAGAGTTTAGTTAACGATTTAAAGATTCTTTCTCATTTCATTGTTTTCAGGCATTGCCAACTCTTTGCTACAGGAAAAAAAGCTTGAAAAAGCTATACTTTGTACACATTTTCCAAGTTCCACAAATTGCTACAGATATAAAATATAACAATGGAAAAAACCACTGCTGAATTCTGAGAAGGAATGACAAAATTAAAATACCCTGACGATATTGTTAAAATCATAAAGGGCTTCCCTCTAGAAGTGAAAACCAACATTAAAATAATTTCTTCTACTTCTGTTTATATCACACTTTTGCATCTCTGTTTACCCAGTGTAACTAATGATAAGGGATCTCAGCTTTCCAATTACGATATTGCATTGACCTAATAGGGTTTCTGGAGGGCTTCAGGGAATTCCGTGTTTAAAGACTTTGTTCCCACTAAATTAAGACAGATTTAGAAGTATGGCAGTTTCAGAAAGGGACAAACGAACCTACTGATCCAGAGCTGGAAAAATAAATTCTGGAATAAACTTGACTGCAAACAGCAGAAATACAAAACCCGTGCCTTGAACTGTAAACTCCTCGCAGCAGTCTTACAGGGATTAATAAATCAGAGTCGTCGTGAGCCTAAAGAAGAGACGTGAAAGCGCTAATAATCGCCGTCTCCCGTCTAACAGCATGGAGTGAGTGCGGAGCGAGTGCGGAGCGAGCGCTGCCGCCCGCCAATCCACAGGCTGCGATTAACCTCCCGGCCAATTACAGCCTCATTGGCAAAGCAAACAAGGAATTATTGGTTGTTTAGTCGGGCTTTTCTTCTCCCGCTCTGTCCCCTGGTTCTCATTCTGGTTTTTTCTCCCCTTTTCCTGTTCAGAAAAAAAAAAATAATCTGCAAACACCTGATATTCATCTGAGTCGCTGCAGTTGTACAGTCTTGTTAAATTGTTACCACCTTTTCCACAAGCAGTTTTGGCAATTAACCTCGTGGTCATACACTTCAAAGGAAACAACTGTTGAGTTTAACCTCCTTGAGCTACCACGGATTCCTTTATGATTTTTCTTCAAACACTTTCATCCCAAACAAAAATGCAGACTGATAAGATTCGCGTTTATTTTTCCATTTTGTCAGTTTATTAAGATGACAAATATCCTGACCAGTTACCACTATTTCGTGCTCCTCAAAGTACGTGCAGCAAGAACCTCTCCTATTAATTCACATTTCTACGGCAGGGTACTCTGCTTGCAGGAATCCACCCATTTGATACATCTGACCCCTCCTTGCCCCTGTCTGCAAATCTCTCATATATTTCTCACAATGCCTAAAAGCTCAGAAAACAGAACATACAAGTAGAGTTAACGCTAAGGACACAAGATGCCATTAGAAAGAAAAAAAAAATAAAAAAATATATATTTTGCAAAACTCCACCATTACTGAGAGACAGGACTACTTTACGCATGAAAAGAGCTAAAGATTCCTCCACCTTCAATTAGAATACCAGTTCGCGAGATCAGGATCTGTGTTAGTACAAACTGAGTTAACTTTTCCTGCTGTCTAAACTTTTGACTACAACATATATTAATTTACCAGACTACGCAGCTGCTCCTTAAGCAACTGGATAGCTAATGATAGGGAAGTACCAAAGCAAATACTACAGGAGTACGATCAAATTACTTGGAATGCTGTCCGTCTGTCGTCCCCCCCCCCCATTTCCATTCTGGTATTATTGCACATTTTTTCTCCAAAGTAATCACAAAAATGTAAAACGGGTTATTCTTAGGAGAAGCTTCCAACAGAGAGGCAAAGAATACCAAAAAAAGCGTTTGAATGACCTTTTGCTACCGCGCGGGCGCACCCCGGCTGGGCTAAGGGCTGCGCTGCAGCGGGGCGATGGGGAAGCATCGCTCCTCTCCGCCTGCAAACGGCCTGGGGGGGGAGGGAGAAGGAACAAAATATTTGTCTAGGAAAAGAACGTAACAAAAGTTTCCTATCTGTCCCGCGGTGCAAGAAGGGGGAAGCATTTGGGCAAGCGTATGGCATATGTTTCAGCTTGGGGGGGGGGGGGAAATCATGATGTTACGTGCAGTTCAGACCAAATAGAAAACTTATTCTGACTATTCTCATTTGTCAGAGGCTTTTCAAAACTAAGCAGATCTCTCCATAGCTCTAAATGTCAAAGAAGGAAGTAACCGGTGGGTACTGAGTTTACATTTTAAGCTCTCTTTTAACTGTTTCCACTTTTAATTTTAATATGCTTGTCAACAAAATGAAAAACTCCTTCACTCAAAAAAAAAAAAAAGAAAGAAGAAATTAGCACATTAAATGATACATGGGTCTGGTGCTATGTTGCACAGTTCAGTGAACCCCTGCATAGATCAGCAAGATGGCTGGAAATGTCTCTTTCCGTCTGTTTTTCATCTCGAAAGCCTGTGTACTCAGCAGAGTGTGAAGAGTGCCTCTCTCCCCTCCGAACGCTCTCCTGCTGGCCCCCCCAAAAGCCCCTGCAGCAGAGAACAGGAACTAGAGCAAATGCTTTTGTGAATTAAGAGATCTTGTGAGCGTAAATTTGGTCAGGCTGCTCCTTTCTGCAGGCCAGACCCGGCTGCTGCCCCAGGATGTGAACTGTCAGTTTGCATAGCTGGTGATGAGTTGCAGAACCATCAGTAAAGGTGAAGACGGCAGAAGCAAGAAAGATTCAAGACTGGTGGAAATCATTTCACAAGGAAAATTTCAGCCATCAGTGGGAGGAAGCTTTGAAAAATGCTGCCATTTCCGAGTCAGAACGAAGGAAAAATTAAATTACTGCCGGTGAGGCGAGCCAAAGTCGCATCTTACCCTAGGGAAAGGTTTGATAATGGTAAACATTTGACAGCTGGCCCGAAGTTGTTATCTTGTTCTAACAGTTGTTATAGTCTGAATGAACATTTCTGATAAGAGAACAGAAAGAAAAACACTAAACCATTTTTAATTTCTCGCTTTCTGTATTTTAAGCCTTACTGCCCAAAGCCAAACAGGTTTAAAGCAGTTTGCCACCATCAGTCCGACGAAAGCTTCGGTTTTTACACGAAGGGCTGGCCTACGGTTTGAAACTAACGGCAGCACCGCTTCAGCTGAGCCGACATCGAGTGTGTACAGCAATACCTTAAGAAGAACTTAAAATAACTTCAACCCACTCACCTTCAATATCCCTTAAATACCCCCTCTCTGTTTCACAAAGAGCAGTTACAAGAATTAACCCTAAATTAGAGTGAAATTGACAAAATTAATCAATTTAAGTATTTAACTTCCAGATCTACCACAAAATCTTCTTTCTTTCTTACTTTACTTCAAGCTGCTGATGTACAACCACAAAACTTTAACTCCCTGCCACCAGGTAACAAAGAATAACTAGACAGACCCATCAGAAAGGTAGCAACCTCCATTCCACCTGACCAGAGTATTAATGAATGAAAAACAGTTCTGTTTCAGCAGAAAAAAGTGTGCTGTCTTCACAGGAAATTTAATTATACGTAAGGTTTTTTTGTGCTCAGTTGTTACTGACAAAGCATGTATTGAGGAGGGAAATACGGCTCTGCTCTGTACTGCCATTAGCAGCTCCTCCTTTAGAAAAACACAGTGTGGATATGGAAAGTACATTACATGTATGTCAAAATCAAACTACCATTTCTGGCAGTGAAACATGGGTTTGGGTTTTGTTTTTTTTTTTTTTTTCTTTTTTTAAAATCAGGAATGCATTTCTAAGCTGTTTAACCTCATAGAACACATGCACCTCCCCTTAAGAATAATTAAAATGAATATGTACCATGGCTATTAAACTCTGTTTACTAACTTACGGAAACGGACCATTGGTAAATCTTCATATCACTGCGTGCCTCAAACCCTCCTGCCAAACGTGCCTCCTCGCTGCAGAGCGGGCACAGGCAACCGGCACAGCTAAAGCTGACGGATACGCTGTCCCTCATGGTAACGATCCCAACTACAGGCACACCAGAGTGCTCCAATTAGAAAGGCAGCGTGTAAAACTTGTTCCTTAGATACGGAAAGAGTTTTGGAGTTAATTTCTGTATCTCCTACATTAACAGGTAGAAAAGTGTTTCATTACTTTTTCGAATGACTACCCCATCTTAGAGCAAAAGTGTATAAATTGATATTAAAGTATGGTATTTTGAGAACGTTTCAAAGTAAGGTCAAACTCGTATTAAAAAACCTACTAGTGTAGGCTAAAATAACAGTCTGGCTGAGCAGCCTTCGGTGCATCTGGGTTCAATTACCCACTACATCCTTGCTATGTTTTCTACTAGCAAGAACAACGCAAGCAAGGCTTGGAGTTCACGAATAATGTCAAAGTTAGGTTACTCAGAAGAGGAATGAGATAAATCATCCAAGTATCACAGTCGTACTGGCAGACAATTTTCCCCCCTTTACTTCATCACTGAAAGCAGCACAATATTGCATAACAACAAATGGAGGACAAAAGTCCTCACCTCACGAGGAAGCCTGAACTCCGCTGGAATGCCTGCTCTCCTCCTCACACTCCTAAAGAGAATGAAAAGCACACGCTAAAACGATAGCTCAAAAAAAGAGGCAAACCCCCAACCTAATACACAAGGCAAACAAACATGATTTACCACACTGTCACCCTGACTGATTTCTTTTTTTTGTGTGTGTTTGACCCCGGAATGATGAGGCTGGATTAACATTCATTATTTGCACTCAACAAGCTGCTGTGAGGAGTCGGAACCACTCCGGCACCAGCCTGCCAAAACAAGAAAGCGGCTCTGCCACTTGTTGAAATGTTGGCTCACTCCTTTCCAACTAGCTCACTGGCGCCCAAAACTTAGACCAAATCCAAGCATTCTGTGTCTTGCCCTCACGTGGCCAAGCTAGCGAAGGAGGACTGAAGAGCAAGCGGGTGAGCAGCGTACTGGAGCTCACCTCAGCAGCGCCCCGGATTAAGGGGATGCCAGACTGGGAGCAGCTGTCCTAAGGATCCCATCCAAATTGGGCTACCGATGCAAATGGTGTAAGACAAAAGTTAAGATTCCAACGTCACAAGCTCTCCCAGGGGACAGCAGCCACATCTCCGCACCACACACCTCAACCCTTCCGCCTAGTCCAAAATTCGGGGATTTTACTTAGATCACGAATAAAATCACAACAGCGGCTCTGTCTGTAAACATAGGTGCTCCTCCAGGGAACGTGAAGACTGTCATTCGCTTCCATCAAGGCCCATAAAAAAGCCATTGTCAGTAAAGTTGCTCAAAAATATGTATGTTCTGGGAACACCGTATAAAGTATTTTTACATCACCATGTTTAATTCTGAGCAGCTCTACATGAAACATGGTAAAAAAATGCATCAAAATAATAACACATTATCAAAATGATCAATCAGGTTAAATTTAGAGGAAAAAGTATCTCTTGCCCAGCCAGTGTTTGTCAGAACACTTCCAAATTAGAACATAATGATATTTTAAATCATGCAGTATCCAAATGCCAGATTATATATATATATATATAATAAACTCATACTACTGTAATGTACCTAATTATATAAGGTCATTTCTTATAGAAAAGCACTAATATAAAAGTTTTATGCAAGAACAGTCTGGCTGTTGATTAATTTACTATCGCAGATGAGAAGCCCTGCGCTGATGGTTACACGGACGTATGCAACACACTTCTGCATTCCAGAGAAGCAACCTGCTCAGCTTACAAAATATTAACCAGGAATCGGAATCACGGACCGGAGGGACCTCAAGGCTTAGTCCCTTGGTATATCTGCACATAAGCCACCGCCCTCCCTCTCCCAGCACGTGCCTTGTGCTTACCCGTTCCCCCGGAGACCGGCATTTACAATGAATGTTATAAATACACGGAGTAATGAGGCATCTTTTGAAGCAAACCTTCTCAGCCGTTTGCCATCTCAGGAATGTTTTAACTTCTGGAACAGAGAATGATCTTGGTTTACACACAATATGAACACAGCCCTCAGAGGGACCAAGTCCAGAGCTACAGTGAGGGAGAACCTAGAGGAAAAAACCACCCTTGAGCAGGTCACCACGAGAGCCAGGGAACGGTAAATTTCGGCAATGACAATCTAGACTTTGCTGACTATTCTCCCACTAGGAGCCAAAGCTAAACATCACCGTGAACCCCTAACATACTATAAACTACGAGGGAGAGATTTAAAACTTATTTCTAGTACCTATTTGCTAAACAGGGAGGTGTACTGTTGTTTCCAAAGGCAAGCAACGCAAACTGGCAAGATGCACGTGTGTGTATGTATGTACGTACACAGATAGATATGGCAACACTACATCTTATCTCCAGGGGACTCTGTCTCATAACCTTTCATTTTATTCATTTCAGCTCTTTAGTCCTTTCACGTAAATGCTTCAAGGCCCTTCCAAATACTGACTTCAAATGATGAAATAACAACATCTTCAGCCAAAGAAAGCCCCAAATATTTTGGGATGGATATGATTGAAGGTACCCATTTATATCAAAGGAATTTCAACTTTGCCATGCACCAACCACTCCTCCAGCCAGAAAGGAGAACTACTTTTGCATATAGCACTTCGGTAAAACTTCTGGCATTAATGATGCAGAGGAACAGCAGATTCATATTTAGCTCCCCCCTGCCCTTAGCATCCAACCGGAACAATGGAAAGTCAAATAGAATTTCACTACAATGACTGAGGTATCATACACAAACAGCTAAACACAGCCTTGTAGGGGGAACGGGTTTCCCCCAGCTGCTTCTGGGAGCCCTGCAAACCACCACGAGCAAGACAGACTTCTCAGTAGGTAATGTGGATCATCAGAACCACATTTAGTATGTCAATGTAAAGCTGCTTACAAGGTACAGCTGACTGCTGTCTGCTTTTACGGTTTGGTCTTGCTCCACCACAGCCAAATTCAAAACTCCCAAGTAAAATCATCCCTCATATAAGACAAGGTAATTAAACACTGAGACACACTAAAGAGCCAAAGCAATCACGGTCTTCCTACTGAACATACAGGGAAGAACTCTATACCATTGACTATGCAGGGGGAAAAGATGAAGTCTTCTCTCACAAGACAGTTTTAATGCCTGCAGTAAACCTGTTTAAGACTGAATTTACTTCCAGAATTTCAGTCCTTCACCTGCATGCTGGAATTGGGAGGTATGGTAGAAGGGGGGTCATGGGGTTTTGCATCTTACGAAGAACAAAGCGAAGCAACTTCAATACAACCTTGAAACAGAACTGCAGGCAGAATAGTCTTTTGTAAAAATTATATTCCTCTGACTCCGATGTGTAAGTATCTGCTCTTATCTAATAAAAAGATCCTTTTGAAGTAAGTGGCTCAGTTGGCCTTTGCCAATGCTTGTGTTACTAACCCAGAAGAAAGGCCCGCTGAATACAGTATGCAAGCTTCGTCTCATCTGTATTACTTTGAACCATAAAAGCAGCAAGAGTAAAACCAGAAGGGAAGCCAAGTGCTTAATACTGGACAGCGACTTGCTTTAAATCTCTTCCACTTTCCAATTAACTGTAGTGAATCTACTATGTGAGAGCAGTGTGCGGTAGGTGCCTTTCCCGCATCCAGAAATCGAGAAAATGCATTGGGGTTCAGCAAATAAAAGGAATGCTTTACCTGCAATTTTGGTTTCTTGCTATATAGGATTATTTGTGAAAGGAGACATAATTAAGGAAGCATTTTGGGAGAACATCGAAAACCAGTATGAAATATACATAATGCTAGGTTATCACCCAGCAGAAACAGCAGAAAATTAGTCAAACATCACTTCTGTCCATTTGCATGTTATTTATTATAAAGCAAGCAAGCAAACAGCACTGTAAATGAAAGTTCAAAGATCCTCTTCAGTTTTCAAAAATCAGGGATTTAGAAGTTATCTGAAAAATTTATACCAGGCACAGCTCAAGCACAAATGATTTTTTTTTTTTTTAAACGAATTTTCAAAAGTTTACAGGTGATTTTATGGTAGAAAAATGCAAGAGGAGCTATTTAGTCCCTAAAAATAGATGTAAAGGATAAGTTTGTCTAGAATTTAGTTAGCATTTTGTAAGCGGCCTTCTATTTTTTCAGTGTATTGTAATTGTTGAGACGTTGTCACTCACAGAACGGCGGCCATCATTCACTCTGGTATTTATAAAGAATTCATAGTGGCAAACTCTTCAGATATTCTGGCATCATTCTGAAGCATGATGAATTTCACGATGGTCTTTTGGACAAGCTTTTGGGAAGAGTTAGGAACCTTATTTCCAGTGCATTAAGACTAAAGGTGGGATTTTTTTATGTATACGTTTTGGGGTTTTTTAACCTTCAAGTTTCTTTTATCTTCAGCCTTTAGGGATGTGAGATCCTTCAGCTTTTTCCAAGAGAGGTTTGTGCACCAGAATGGACACGTGCACTCTTGCTTCCATACTTAATGACAGTGGTAACTATTTGCCCAAAAACCCCAGTCAAAGAGACTACTGCTCTACTGAGCAAGTTGGAAACACAAATCCAGGAGATATTATTTAATTCTGCAATGTTTGAGAATACTTGCTTAGATTTGCAGAAGTACTACATCGCCTAACACAGAATTTTACCAAAAGGAATAGAGACCGAGTAATCCTTCTTCTGGTTTATCTTTCTGAAGAGTTCCTGCAGATTAAGTATACACAGAGTATTACGTTACTGAATGCAGATTTAGTCATTCTGGAATTAGCAAATTATTTTTAAACACTTTACATGTGATTATGCATAATGAATAAATAAATACACATTTATGATGGAGACATGTTACGGTTCAAAAAAGCAATACAACATCTTTCAGCTACCCTTTCTTAAAACCCTAATATGCTTGTGCATAAATAAAGCCCTTAGCTTGCTTGGATAGACTCTCACGGAGACGTGCCGATGGTGCTAATTCAGAGCAGAAAACGCTCTTATTCCAGGCCACTGCAGTGAAGTGACATTTACCTAATGCAGCTATAAATTTCCTGATAATTAGTGGGCAGCTGATGGTGATGCAATCTGACTAGTGCAGCAATGCCAGCCTCAAACTAGCTCTCCAACACCCACAAGTTAATCAGATTTAAAACCAAAAAATTTCCAAAATTCTGAATAGTGCAATGGCTCAGAGACAAAGGCTGGTGCCACTAAGCTCACACCAGTTGCTGTGATCTTTTAATGTTCTAGACACTGTTACTAACAACATGTAGCTCCCCTTTCCACTCAACAATTTTTCATGTCAAAAAAACTCATATGACTTTTCACTTAGCAATACTTCATCAACATTTCCTGAATTCTGCATAATTGTGGAGTAAATTTAGAAAAGTTCACACGGCTAAAACGATGAAATTTTGAGGTGTACAAAACAATGGCTTCAAAAATAATTTTCAAAAGTTACTTCTAAAATTTTACAAGCCTTTGAGATTCCTTAGCCCATTTTGAAAGTTTCCAATGTCACTTGGATTTTCAAAGCTAAGTAGCTGAACAACTACTTTAAAAATCTGGCACCAAATCACATACAATCTTCCACCTATCATGAGGTGCACAGACCCCAGCGTTGCTTCGTTCTATGTCACTACTGTACAAAATAATTCAGTTTGACAAAATGATATTAAGGAACCTTAATTGTTGTTTTCTTTTTCAAACCTAATGCTGGAAATGTTTACATTCTAATACTTTGGAAGCATAAGACTGATTAAATAGTAGCCCTAGATGTCCTAGTACCGTAAGTTTATTTAACACTGCAAGAACTACTATGGAAGTTCTAAGTAGATTCTCAGACAGAGAGAAAACACAGACCCATCCTTTAAAACACTTTCTCAAAACAATCTTTGACCTTTTAGGTGCATCATGAACAAGGCCAGTCAATCAGAGAAAACCCTTCTCCCTGTTCTTTTCTTGGATGAACTGTTCTTTATCACACTATTTTAGAAAGAAGAACAACTTCACTGCATAATAGGACAGAATATTGTTCTAAAGCAAACCATAAGAGAAAATCTCATGAGAAAGTTAATTAACATCTGGAAAGTACCCTGAAATTCTTGTTGAATGCAAAGGGCCATCCACACATTCTCACTGCTCAGGATGTGTTCAGCTCACCCCTTGTTTCCCGAAGGAAGGGAAAGATGACTTCTACCAAAGCTGTAAGGACAGCACAGGAACGCTTCCCACATTCACTAGTGCTCCCTTCTCTGTGGTGTTCGTCACACTTACTCATCTCAGATGCAAGTCACAGTCACAGTTTCCCAACTGCAATTTACTTTTGGTTTTGCCTATCGTTTTTGGCCAATCAAGCTCGGCAAGTAGGCATTAACAGGTCACACTCTACCTGGAGGCTGGCAGCAAGTGGAGTACCACAGGGGGCTGTCCTGGGACCTGTCCTCTTTCACGTCTTCATCACTGACTTGGAAGAAGCAACCGAGCGTACTCTCGTCACATTTATAGACGATACCAAATTGGGAGGATGCGTCCAAGTGCTCAAGGGCAGGACTGCCACTCAGGGGGACTTGAAGGAAAAGGCTGACAGAAACCTGGTGAAACTCAAGAAGAAGAAGTGCAAAGTCTGGCACCTTGCAAGGGAGAGCCCCGTGCAGCAATACCAGCTCCTGTTCACAAACCAGCTTCTGCACCACGCCTGGTCAGGACGCAGAGAGCAAAGATGCATCAGGCACGCCAGCGCAGCTCAGTGCCAGTCACTGCTTTGTTAACAAACACTCCTGCAGTAGATGTATCTCCTCTCTGGATCAACGGCATCTTCACGTGAACACAAATCTGACAAGAAAGTAACTGCAGAGCTTCAGATGGATTTTAATAGGTCTACCTAATCCCTGCACGCATCATACAAAACCCAATAAAGTCAGGGCACGGTTTTCCACGTACTCAGCTTTTTAGTTCATACACTAATTATAGCCCATGCTGATCTTTAAAAATGAAAAAACCCACAGAATTTAAAAAACTACAATAGGGTGAAATCATTATGTATATTTTTGTTTTGAATTCCTAGTTAATAGAAGTGTCGGACCATCTAGATCCTACCAACATGCTTTTGAAATCTGTCTCTAGTTACACGTCCAACACTAGATAGGAACTTTCTGACCTCTCTCTGATTTAGAACTTGGTTGTAAGCATTACTTTTTGTCATTCTTTTTCCTTATTAAAAAGGGCAGTGCGGAAAAAAGATGATTAAAGATATCAAACAAACACCAAACCTCATGTGAACAGACTGTTGGAAAATAAAGTACAATTTAATGACGTGAGAAATTAGATGAAACTGTCAAGTTTAAAGAATCTTAAAATGGTTAACAGGTCAAAACATAAAAACTTCTTTATGTATAGAGTGAATATAAAGGGAACATGGTAAGTATCTGCCAAGGGTTAATTGCAACCCTGCATGAAAAGCAGTTAACAAGTGAGAGTTAGAACACCCAGGAGGAAAAGAAAAATTTTTCCAGTGCCATGAGAAATAAACAACAAGGGGGAAATATTTCCTTTGGCCACTGTTACCTCCTCTCCAAAAGCTCAGAGGAGCAGTGGGAATGCCAAGGCCTGGTTTGCTCTTGACTCCCTCTGAAACATTTGTCTTCATTACCACTCTTTTTAATCAGGGCTCCTTCATGAGTGTTTCTGCTCAGCCCCCAAGGGGCAACTCTCGGCTGCGATAAATCAGCATCCATACCGCAAGTCACTAATCAGCACTCTCAGGGAAAGAATAACAGCGAAGTGCAGACCACTAAAGGCTTGGAGAAACCTGAAGGCTTAGTGGCCTCAAGGAAGAATGGCCTACATAAAAATAATAAGTCAGTGAACCATCACTACCTTCTAGGCTTAGCAGGACTTGCACTCGGAGAAATTATTTAAAAGCCTCTCGCACACAAATTGTTCTCACTGTATAAAGGGTACTTTATTGATAAAGAGGAAACGTGCTATCACCCCTGAGCTTGGTTCAACTAATTCAGTGTACTTGACTTCCACCTCCTACTAGAAAGCATTCAAGGAAACAAACTTGGTAACGGATACCTACCTAGTGCTGCTGTCCTACAATTTCTGGAGAAAAAGATCGGTATATGATGAAATTGAATGAAGCGGAAAGGGAAATTGATAGAAGATAACACATTCCCAAGACACCTCCTATATTGTTGCAATGTCTGTTTCTTTATTTTTCAAAGGTTATTTATAAATGCAACTAAACAGACCTCATCTTAAAAGGAAAATATCCGCGTAGGTTATCTGTACTCATGACGATCTCCCTGCATCTGACCCCTTTAAAACTACCATGTGATGTTCCAACTGCAGAAACAATTAATATTTCACTAGTCATTATTATTCCTTAAAATTGTTCAAATTCCCAAGTCTGCGTCAACGCTTGCCAAACACATCACAGAAAAAAGCTGAATGCACACCCAAAACCTTTCTGCTTTTTCCCAAGTAGCTTGGATGCCAGTACCACTACGAAATAACTGTGAGCTGTAAAACCGTACTAAGTATTGGCATCCAAATTAGCAAACTAAGCATCCTCCTATCCAATAGCTGTTAAACAAAAATCCCAGAGCAAGCTTTTCCAAAACCACAATTGCAGCCATCCACAATTTTTTCCCTGTTAAGACTCATCTCTATGGTACCTGGAAACCTGGCCCACGTAGATAAAGCGATTATGGCCATACATGGAAAGATCACAGAAAAAGAAGAATCTTCCACCGTTCCTACTTCCAAAGCTCAGGAAGGTCCAGAAATCACATCCATCCAGCGAGCAGACTGCAGCACTGAAATTGAGCATTACTGTAGAAAAACCTCCTACAGTCCTAAACCAACAAACCAGAATTATTTACTGTTGTCTACTTTTTTTCTCTTGAAGTTTTGGACTACATAAACTGTAGAACAGATGCAGTTACAGCTAGGAGGTAAAGAAGGGCACCTGCAAATGCTTCTACACAGCCCAAATTTTGAGGTCTCTTGCATGTGCTTCACTGTTTGGTATTTCCATGGTGGGATGTACAGCCAGAGCTAAATCAGCTTCTGTGTCCCATACAATGGTTGTTTTAACACAGCTTTGGATTCTGGATTTAGTTCTGATTTAAATTAAGAAAGGATAACGGTCCTGTGCTTTAGCAGCAGTAGGCTTCATTGCTGTGGAAGTGTCCCATTAGCAGAGGGCCTCTGCCAGTTATTAACTGGCTTCCTCGGGACCCGGAACGGCAGGACCTGTATCGCCTTGCACCTGACCTCTGCCAAACTATTCACAAAGCCACGGAGAGCACCACTGGGACAGAGCAGCTTCTGACCGGTGGTTTGATCCTGAACACCAGACAGAGGGGAAGGAAAAAGACCTAACCTTTGCTGTTCACTCATCACGAACTTCTGAAGGGTTCTAGGATCACACCCAGGTTTATTAGACTTAAAGGGGTTACCGTGAGCCACATGAAAGCATTTACTGCTTCACATCAATCAAAACACAAGTAAATAATCCGCTAATTATACTTGCTAATTAATACGCATTTGAATTTAGAAGTTTTCTAAGTGGCTAATTTCAGATCGTTAAAAGGAGCATACAGTATTCAGTTTAGGGAGACACAATCTGCTCGAAAGTCAAATCTTTTGAGCGCTATAAATAGGTGGTTCAGTAAAGTTAGAGACAGGTTATATTAGAAGAGCTGCTAAACCAGAGCATGGAATGTAACAAAAATATTCTCTACATCAATCGTGCTCCTTTACTTCAAAGAATTCAATATACTTCAGTGTTCCTTTCTCAAAGATGAAAATTGTCATTTAAGTTGTCTGGTCCCACTCCACTTAAATGATCCTTTAATTTCCTTTCTTATTTCTAAGCCCTCAGGTGGCTAGTGCAATGCTATCTGGCCTCGGTTGCATGTAAAGTTCACAGCTCCTTGCCTGATCTCATGATCCTCTCTCAAAACAGCACTTTCAGAAGCGTTTCCTGTCTAGCTCTGCCTTGCGTGATGTGCTCCTTGGCTGAATCAGCTGCCAGACTAAATCCCTTTCGTGGAAAGCCGGAGAAAACTCGGAGCGGCCCCTTCCCCCTCCACCTAGGGCCTGACATCCGGAACTGACTTAGGAAGTACTATAATGGTTACCAAATTTTTGGGAACTGCCTTAGCTTTTCTGAGCTAAACATATGTTTAGTGCAGGCAGCATCCACCGTCACCACTTGACCTTATGGCAGCCTTCAAGTTGCTGGTTTTTCCTTTATTTTTTTCTTGAAAAAACAAGAAAACTTCTACCAGATAACACATGATGTAAATGCAAAATTATGTTGTGAAATGACTGCAAACATGCTGTTTTCCAGATGTTTGACGAGACAGTAAAGAAACAGCACAAAGAAGGGTCAACAGTTTCCGTCAGAGACTCTCCGGGTTCCACATGAAAAAAACCCCAAACCCCAACATTCAGATCTCATAAATTCAGGAGACTCCGTGCAGCTGTCAAGCTATTTAGACTTTAGAAATAAAACGCAAGGTTCCTCTGTCATCTGCCAAATTTCACTCCATCCATAGGTGGTTAAAAGACATTTGACTGTTAACATTCGACAAATTTCCTAAAACCATTATTACCTCAAATGAAAGAGACTGCCTGGGAATCGCTGTTCCTGGTAAAAGCTATGTGAGGTAAGCAAGGCTGCATCCTCTCTTTGCTTATAAACACAAATTTTCCCTGAACTGCAGCACGAAAACAAAACTTTGCAGGAGGAAAACATTCAAAAAGAATTGGAAGAAGAGATGAAAGAAAATAGTAGCTGCCAGGCACTTCCCCTTATCCCCATCACGCCAAGAATGACCAGCACAAGGAACAGCAGCTTTTATTTTTCATCGCCTAATCCCCCAGCTGGTGTCAGGACAGACAAATCACCCTGTGATCATGAACGCTGCTACCAGCACGGGGCCCCAGGAAGCTGCAGAGAAGTGGACACCTTTGCATGAATCCATCAGGATCAGCAGGGCTGGAATTTCGTTTCTTTCCAACTCTGCTTCCTGTCTCAGGACACAAACCTGTCCTTTCGGACGAGACCATCAGGAGCAGCGATTATAAGACTATTGTTGCTCTGCTTTTCTTAGGTCCCCTTTTCCGCAAAAGCAATTTTTACCAAGTACATTACTTGTGATGCGTTGGGTGATACTTTTTACAGAAACCAGTTGAATTAATCTTGAATTTCTGCATGTTTCTACATAGGAAAACACTGGCCATAATTTACAGACAGCTCTGCCAAAGTGGAAACTATGCTTTCAGACCCGCTCATTTGTTAGCCTGTGATCCACTCGATGCAGGATAACTTCATATGCCTTTTAAAGACACATGGCTTCGTCCTACCCTGGGATGTTTACAAGGTTGCCTGCAGCTTCCTCGCTCAGCCAGGCTCCTGCACCGAACCCAGCACGGGCAGGGATTACCACTGACTGCATGCAAACTCGCATCCTGCATCCACGAGGTTCTGGGTGCAAGAAAAGACACCCCATGCAGATGTTCTACACAAGGATACCGACCGGCCCGATTCTAGTGAATTATGGTACGTCTTTATGTGAAAACGACACCACTGAAAACATTTTAAGACCAGACAGAGCCTGCATCTGTGGAGCTACTCTAAAACTGTTTATTCTGTTCTAGCTGCACCACTCAATTCCCCCGCAGACAAACCCCGAGCCTACAATGAATTAAGTCACCGTGTTTAGCAGCAAGCAATAGCCAGTAGTTGGCAGCACGGTCCCTCTACCTCAGACACGGGCCTTGGGGAAATCTCCCCTGGCTGGCAGAAACTCCATCTAATGGTACATTAAGAACATTTTTGTTCTTCTTTGCAGTAATCGGGATAAAAAGTTAGTGTGCTCTGCCTGCCGCACTGTCCTAGCAGGATAGTCCTCTTCCAGGAAAGTCTGACAGAAAAGATGAGCTGGATTTCCCTGTGTTACTGATGCAATAAAATCCTTGGCTTGTCTTTTTCTGCGTTATTACAGCATTAAAATATTGCATGTAGTGAAATATATACTTAATTTTTATTTACAGTGAAGGAAATAATTCATTTGGTTGTGAAAGAGTTAATAAGGAAGAAAATCACACACAGTGCGTGTTAAAGGTTAGAGGAATAATCAGTCATTTGAAAAACACTACATAAACATTTTTCCGGATGCAATTTTCAGTCCAAGGATACATTTCCCAGTAGAAATCAGCAGCTAAAAAGGAAATCATTTAGTCTCCATAAGTGCCAAATTGTATCCTGATTTTTCCTGGTCTGGCTCGACTTTCAAAACTAGTGGTTCAACTTCTGCAATCTTTCACCCAATGACTATATAAACACATCCCTGTAAGACAGACATAATCCTTGGGTGGGCCAATTTATGTTGGATTATAAAAATACTTAAAGTACAGAATCGTATAATGACTGTTGTCCTTTGGTTTTCACTAAACGGAAAAAAAAAACCCCACTAATACAGACAGTCTACACTGTTTCAAAAGGCAATCTGCGACGTTCTTCCTTTGCAACTGTGTCAACATGTTTTGAAAGTAATTAGGTACCACTAAATTTATTATTTAGTTATCACAAGCTCTATTTTAATAACACCTAATGTGACATATATCTATTTTGAGCTTTCACAGGCGGGGGGGGTGTGCGGAAATCTCTGGCAAATTGTCTGCCTATCGACGTGGTGAGTTACCGCACAGCGCGAGCGTATGCTGTACCGCACGATTGGAGTGAATTAAGTTGTTACGCACACCAGCCAGAAAAACAATTCTCACTCTCAAAAATAGTTTGGCTACTCTCTGTTTGGTTAAAGGTTATATAAATAGTAGCTTTAAGAAGGATAAAACAATCTCCATACAAAGCAAACAAATTCATTTGTAATTTATTGCTGTCCGATACACATATACACATACCCGTGCATAAATGTATACTTTCCAAAAATTATCTGTTCCTGCACATTTAATACTTTCAGCAATGTAACTGAGAAACAATGGAAACTTTTATTCTTCGTGGAAAGGTAAATTCTGTTTTTTCACTTCCCTTCTGAAACTCTAGAGTTTTTACAGGCAACTACAAAAGTCAGCATGCTAAAGCCAACAGTATCCTATCTTCAACACTTACCATGTGGTAGAAGAGAACTTTCCTTTTCCTCTAATGTATAAAGTTATGTGAAAGAAGACATTTTTCTAGTCTATAGAGGGTAAAGAATAAATTACAGTGATAAGATCTGGAAAAGTTTGGTTGAAAGTTAAGAGATTTTCACATCTGTGTCTACACATTCATGTCTTGGGAATAATGCATCTCGAGTACCAGTCACATAAAAATGCAAGAAATTGTTCCTCTCTCAAACGTAGCAAAACCATTCATTGTACTTGTGTCTACACTTTGACTAGTAGCTTACAACAGTGATCTCAGCTAGAAAACGAAAACGTTTTCCCGTAATTTAAAATACTAAGGTGTGTATGCATTAAAAAATACATAAATACTAACATATACGCAACTTAATTCACCATGACATTATTCCCTCTTTGAGCTTAAGTTAATTTATTCATTCTGTTCAAACATAAACTGAGTGATACTGCAGGGCATCTGCACGTAATACCAGGATAAGCCTGATTTAGATCCCTAAAGTCAACGACCATCTTTCCCTCGGTCTCTTAGGGCTTTGGATTCACCTCCACTACTTTTCCAGGCAGATTCTCACATCGTTTTACTAACAACAGTCCGATGTCACATCAACAACGTCTGAGAAATTACTCCTTATTTATTTAAATAAAGGTAATAATGGTACAGCCTTTCATAAACCTCATACAGACCTCGGGCAGAGCACTTGCATACATCGCACAACAGGAGTACGAGAAATCATACTGTTTGAGATGCTTTCTTGAAGCTTTCTGTGTCAGCTCAAGATAAAAAAATGAATGAAAACAAATAAGACATGTAGCGTAACTCTTGTATGAACATTGTCTTCTTCTATAACACAGCTACTCAGACAACATAAACACAACATACATGTTAATGCACCATTCCATGGGTTTATCCCCCTGAAACAAAAAGAAACAGAATGAAGTAATTTTAGCCAGTAAGACTCTTAACACTTTTCTGTGGTCGCCTAGTACAATTTATGATCCATTTTAAAGGAAGATTACATTATTAACCCCTAAATTCACAGAAATAATAATAAAAAAAACCATATTCCACAAAACAGTGAAAAGTAACCACATAAAGCACACACTGAGGTCCTCCAACTATGAGGACTTCAGTGTCATTCAGTGCAAGTATCTCAGATGCTTACTTTATCCTATTTTTTGACAGCACAAAGCATTCAAACAGATTCAACAGGGCAGAATTGTACTAGACTTACTAAGAAAGCTCCAATACCTCTTTGAACCTAAGAGAAAAGATTTTGTTTAAAATCAAGAATTTCTGGTTGACATATTTCACGTTCCTTTCTGATTTAAAACACTCTGCTATGAAAGCCACCATTATTTAAAAGTGAAGAAAGAAAAGGGAATTTGCCCCATTTCTCCCCACTGCTCACTTTGCTATTGTCCCCTGTATCTATTTCCAGGAAGCCATATTCATTAGGGTTAATCTGCCTACTAAATGAATAAACAAAGGATTTCTCTGTCACTGAGAGGCCAGGTGAGCCGATATCATCTTCTAACACAGAAAATCATCCGCACAAATACAGCGCAGGAAATTACCTGCTGCAATCCCACACCTGGGATCGTTTGGCAAGTAGCTTAGAAATGTTGAGTAGATGACTGAAATCAAACTAATTATTTTTTTTTTTTAAATGCAGATCTTCTATCAGCAGAAAAAACGGCCTTTCTGAAAGATGTGATGCAAAAAGGTCTCGAGTGTCTTGGCTTACCACACTTACTAATATTTCAGAAAATTTCCTCATATGAAAATATTATACAGATTTGTGTAATTAAAGTATGCTGCTTACTTACTAATGACAACTACCTACGGCTGTCTGCAGCAGTGCCCATGCTACTGTGCACTGCGCAAACATAAAAGTTTACAAATTGTTGCCATAAGAATCTAATGAAAGATACAGAAAAAAGGACTTAATTGAGCTGCAAGAATACTGACATAAATACAGCACCTAACATGATAATATAAGCCTACACCCATAACTCATTGCACAGAGCTAACTTGAAGTGCCGCGAGTTATCACATTTCTGGTGGACATCACAGCAGATAAAGAGCTTCAGAAATGTCCTGCACGTTTGGAGAGTTGACACCTGAAGGATGAGCTTCTTGTATAGAAGAAAATACTGAGAAGTATTATGAGTATGAAGAGAGGCTGGGGCAATTACCGAGAAAAACAAAGATGAGATAGGAACAAGCATTCAAATGCTTAGATGCAAGCGTATGAACCTTGCATGTGTTATGCCAGAAGAGGAGCCAACACAAGGGCTGACAACTATGGGAACTGCAGTGACAAAGGAGGAAGAGGAGCTCAGCAGCTGTGATCGGGACCAACGGAGATGAGGGGTAATTCCGAGTATCAAGGAAACAAGAATGGGAGAGGTCACAGGATTCAAGAAAAGAAAGAAGTCACGTCTGGATAGAAACACGTAGGCATGAAAACCAAAGTTCACCTCTCGGCAATGCTATGGAGGAAGAAAGGCCAGGATTTGAAGCTGGCCTGGATGAATGGTGCTCCCAAAGCTACATAGCAAAAGGCTCCCTTCCCTCCCGCAAACACGGATTCTTTTTGATGTTCCTTATACAGCGAGCAAGAAGAGATAAATTAAAATTGAGAACCTACAGAGCTCTTTGATCCTATTGCCTGGAAATATGTATAAGAATATTTTCTCCAGACGTACTTTTGCTATATATGGAAACCAAATGCTGACTAATCATATAAACCTTATGGTGCCTAAGCACAGCTGTAATCTGCAGCAGAACACTGTCACAACGGCAAAGGAAAATGTGGAAAACTAAGAAGTTAGCTGTGGTGCTGAGAAAGAGGAGAAAATAGTGATCAAAGGCACTGGAGGCCAGATTAGACAAGAGAGAGAGTTTCTAGCTGGTTAGCTTTTAAGATACAAATGACATATTTATGACTTATTCTTGTCTTACTGAACTTTAACAGTCCAAGTAATGATGATCCATTTTCCAAGTTTATAGAAAAATGATTCTATACGAGACCTGCTGACTCAGGACAATGGTAATAGCATGCAAAAGGCTGAATGTTGGTTTACTGGTTTATAGACAGCACCAGTTAGTAGCGATAGAGCCACGCCATGCACCATGGCTGGGAACAGACAGAGCCGCCAGCTGAAGGGGAGGCGAGAGTTGTTACCTTCCCGCTTGTCCTTATGCTTCAGGCACACGTACATGGCATCGGCACTTGCAGTGACTGCTGGGGGACAGTACAGTGCAGCAGCAGTCAAGGCAGCCTGGGCATTGCTGCTCAAGTGCAGCTGAGGAATACGGGACTTTAATTTCTATGGGTACTCACAGAAATTACACCACAATAAACTGAAGAAATGGAACCAAGTTCCCTTTAAAAGGACAAAACATATGGAATTTTTACATTCTTAAAGGGATTTCAATTTATGCTAATGGGATTATATCGATCCCCAAACATCAAGATGGAACCTCTTGAAACTTTTTCTTTTTTTAAACTTGCATTCTTGGCTGCTAGGACTTTGTGCTGGTGCTTTTATGTTAACAGAAGTTTGTGAAAATGCACAAATCCCTTTCGCTAATGACTAAACATCCGGTGAGAATGTGTAATATCAATAAAAGTACTTGAAAATGGGAGTAACTTTCCTGAGTAAATCAACCTCAAGATAAAACCTCTACGATGCAGCTATTTTATCTTTAAATCGCATTTTTTGGATCATACTCCTTTAGGAATATGAGTGAGTGACCTCAGCATTTAGGGAAATGACTCTACTGCATGTGTGAAAATCCAGTGATTTTCTCACAGTGTGGTTTGGAAGTTACCTTGGTTACACCAATCGTCTGAGGAACATCTCACCAACCTACCACTGCCGTGTGACCACCTTACACTTGCTTTCCAGTGGCATATTAAAGATCCCATCTAAATACCAGATAGCTAATACAGATACTTGTTGTTCATTGTGAAATTTGAGAGTACAGCAATACACAATACAGAGTATTATCAGCATTTATTACTGGAGTTCATCAGTCATTTACTGAATCCTTGGTACAAACAATGACAGAATTATGAACTTGAAGAACAGCATCAGTCCTTGCTTTTCACTTATCTTCAAGTGCTCATCAGTATGGCATACCTAATTAATGCTTTCAATAGGTGTTAAAAATTCCTACGCTGTAATGCAGTAAATGCATTATGAACAGGCAAAGGCAAGTGGCTATAGTTTAGAAGCACAAAGGTGAGATAATGGCCTTCCACATCACTGAACTGTCAACCTCATTTAGCATAAAGCGTGGCATCTGGAGACTTCAAATCATACAGCCGTTTAAAAATATATAGAATGTTAAATTAAATGACAAACACGGGACATGTCACCTTTTAGAGGCAGAAATGTAAAACCAAAGCATATGTTCTCCAACCATATTTGCTTCAGGATCAGCAATATTTTTGTAACCTCATTAGTTTCTTGACTTGGTTTTAAACATGGAAGGATGGATATACAAATAAGTTACAGGTCCTCCACGTGATATCCCTCGATTATAAGTCAATCTGTACTAGCAAAATAAATGAAGAACTCTGGGTTTAACTCTTACAGAGAATCTAGGAGGTGAAGACAATGAGGAAAAATTTCTGCAAGCTGTTAGGGATGAAAGTTACTCTGTATTTTGAGCTCTGAATCTAAGAGGCACGTGTAAATATCTAACTTCCAAATCTACATTTACAAACAAATCCTGTGGCCTCTACACGTGCCGAACTCTCACTGACATCCCCAGAAGTCCCATGCGGTTCACATGCAGGAACGGGCCCCGGCTCCGTTACCCCCATGGAGGGGCAGCCGACGTCTGCAAGCAGTTTAGCCGTCTCTGCGTGGCAGGGAGCCGAAGCTAACAAACTGTAGCTGGCTCCACGTAGAGCTAGCTCGGGTCTCGGCACCGTGGTCTTGTCATCGCTATAGCTGCACTGAGACCGGCAGGCAGCCCTGCGGTGAGCCAGCCCGTGGGTGGCACGGCCAGGGCCGAGGAGGTGACAAACGCCACTCCCAAGCATCATTTGGGTATGTCGGCATGGTGCTTCGGCTCTTCCGCTGGCCCCGACAGCCTGGCCCCCCGGTAAAGGGAGAGCAGACTGTGCGCACACCCTCACCTGCGTTGGAGGCTGTTACCCATCTGACATATCACTGTACTTCAGGCACATTACAGCACTTTAGAGCACGCGTTCAGCACTTCATGGCATGCACAATCTTTCACTGAAGTGTTATTAAAAGGCTATAACTAGGCCAATAAAGCTGTATTTTATTTGTCCACTCATAGCAATGGGGAAGTGGTGCTGGCTGATGACATTAAACAAAACATCATACCCACAATTCAAATTCTTTTTCAGCTACCCGCTATATAAACAGATCAGTTAAAAGTTGCCGATTTAACATACAGCGGGGTAGTGCTGAAAAGCAGTCATGTCAGGGGGTTACATCAGGTAGAGCTGGTGCTCCTCTATCCTCCCCTCCTCATCCCCCACCGAAAAGGGTTTTATAGCATGAAGAATATTTGATACTGCCTAACAATCAACAATTAATAGTCTTACTGAGCCCCGATGCAGAGCATCTTTACGCACACGGTTGTGCTTTCTCCTGAGGACCTGCTTCAGCAAGGATGGATTCTCTTTCTCTGCAGGCGCTGTAGGACCAGCACAAACCGACCGCAGTATAACTTTTTTTTTTTTTTTTGCAAGCCAGATTCCCAAAGTTTCAGTCACATGTTTCGTTGGAGAGAAAGGAAAGGGCATGAGCAAAACTTTGAAATAAAATCATGAAATAGTGAAGCCCTGCTTGCAGTTTAGCTTATTCTGCATGAAAGTTTAAACTTTGCTTTCAACCTCGGTTTTCCAAACATGCTGTCATTCACTATAATATGGGTTAAAAATAAGAGAAAGCAAAGATGAAATGTAAATGATTTAAATGCATGCATATGTTCTTTTGTAAAATGCATAATGCATCTGCAAGGTTTTTCCTCATATTTTGGACACAAATCAAGGGGGAAATCGTTCGCTTATGATACAGTGAATTTTTTATCTAACTTCAGTGGTAAAATGTACTTCCATGTAAGTGTTTCACTGTACACTGTTTGTTGCTGCTGTTTCGGTTTTGTTTGGTTGTGTGTTTTTTTTAAAAAAGCTTAAATAGGAACACCAAAACCAAAAGACTAACACAAGAGTATTTCATTTCTTCTCCAAATGCTTTCATGGCAGCTTTCTGTTTGTTAAAAAATCTGCTAGCAACATAAACAGCCTTGTAGATGATCTATGGTCAATTACTAAATTTGACATTCAATCACAAATAAGTTTAGAGAATGTTATGGTTACTTTAAAAATACATTTTAAGTGATAGTCAGACGGTATAACACTCAGTGATTTGCTCAGCATTCATGCCGTAAACAATATAGGTGAAAGTCTGAAGAGGTACTTTTTCAATTAATGCAAATTCAGTTAATGGAAATTGTTCTGGCAGCAAAGAGCTCGCAAGATCCTTACAACGGTGGCTTCTACCGCTTTTTTGTATCAAGGCAAAAAAATGTGCGTACTGTCTTTTGAGGCCTGCTTTCCTGGAGTGGCATAGTCAGGAATTTTTGTAGGGTCCTGACATCAAGAGGCCACGAATTACAGAGGTTCCAGTTCCTGTACTGCATTTCTCACATCAGTGGCACCACAACTTGGAGCAAAGGCAAAGTAATGCAAAAGACAGTGACAGTTACCAAAACTAATGTTCAAACCCAACCAGATACTCACAAGCAAGCGTTTGGCCTCTGTGCCAAAGCCTAGCAAATTCTATGAATTCTCCAGAAACGCAGGTGGGTTGTACGCAGCCAGGGCCAGCTGCATCTGGGACAAAAGCCCAGGCAAGCGAGCGTGTGTAGGTCCCACTCTCTCTGAGCAGATGTGAGCTCCAGGGAAAGCAGCTGTGCTGGCCGCCCCATAGGTATTCTATACAGCACACCCGGCGCAAGAGGCACAAATGGTTGCCCGCTGCTGCTGGAGGGAAGTACGAGGCAAGAGAGACTTGGCAAGGCTGGGATGTCAGAAGAGGAGGGCCTGCACCCCACTTGACCTGGGGACGTGGGATTTTTTGATAGGACTATTACAATCACAGAGCTTATAAAATATATTTGGAAAGGCTTTCGTGTTGGTTTTGGGATAGCATACGAAGGCCCCAGGAATCCACTCCGAGGCCTTAAATCTGTGGCCAAACTCCAGCAAAAACCATATGTTAGTCATATTACCACCTTTTTCTTTTCCCTGTTCTTGCTCCGTTTTAAAGGGCCACGCCCTGCGCAGTAAACGAAACACAGCCTTGGGGCAAGAGAGGCTCATATACCACTTCTCTTATCTGGAGAAATCCTGTGCTAATGATGTGAATAATCCCAAGTCTGCTTTCTGTCATTTACTGACTGTGACCTGCTTGTTTTCACCTTTACAAGGGGAATAGCACCAGAAGGTTTATGTATGCGAAGTACTTGGCTTTATGTGCTCCCTCTAAGGCTCGGCGTTCTTTTTGGAAGGAGGCGAGCCCCAGGCAGGCTGTCCCCAGCAGCGGTCAAGACTGCTGGAGATCTCCAATTTGCAGAGGGCCCCCCAGCCGGAGGCGCTGCCAGCAGCTCTGTACTTCCACACGAGAACCGGGCGAGGAGGAGGATGGTGACAAACAGGGGCTCCTTTCACCCCGCGTTCCCTTCCCAGCTCACGCCATGCGCCGGCCGCTCTCTGTGCCAACTGCTTGCTGGCAGCAGCTTTGGCTTTTTGCAGCACTCCACCCGTAGCTACAGTACTAACCAGCACCCAATTTAGCTTTGGTTCTAATAAAAAGTGAAAGTTAAAAGCAGTGCAAGCAGCAGATAAAGCACTATTAAAAACTGGCCGGGATCATGCCAGGGATGGAGTCCAAGGCAGGGGGAGGAGCCAAGATGACTGCGAGGCGATGGGTATTTCACAGTATTGGATAATTAAGAAAAAGAAAATATTTTCCATCTGTTTTTTTACCCCTTACGTCATTGAGGCAATAAAATATATACAAGTAAGTACCAACAGACTGTATTTCAACTTAGATATAAATATTTATTTCCAGCAGAGAACATCCTTACCTCAGCAAGAAGACAGGGTGAGGAGGCTGTGATGATAACACCCTCAAAGTAGTAAACTCCACCTTAAAATACATCAAATGCCTGGCTAATTCGTCATGCCAAATAGCTCAGTTTTATATGGTATATACCCAAAACCACACTTCTGCTCAATCATCCGTATTACACTCTAACGAACAATAGCTAAAACCTGCTGATTTTGGATTAACAATGGTGAAAATAAGTGCATATGTTGACATTACATTAAGAAAACACACATGTGAGGACTGATGCTCTTGTTTAAAGCTATTTTGGTATAAATCCAGATACAGTCTGTGTAGAGAGTTTGTGTAGAGTCTTTCCACCATGAGCAGTGGGTTGGACCAGATGAACTCTGAAATCAGACATTAAACCTCTGGTGACTTGTAAAAGCGCAAGTTTTGTGGCTCTGGAAATATTAAGAAGTGTCAAATATTTCCTTATGACACAGTGAAGTATTATCCACAAACCAATATATTATCTGTAGAATAAGGAAACACAAGTGAGAAGAAAATTAGAGATTCATGTTGAAAGTAATTTCTGGTATGACACTGGTGGCCAACCAGCACACTGCGCAGCCGAGAACTCAACCACTGCCCAGCAAACCAGCAGCTTATCAACTGCCTCCTCAGTTTCTCCTTCCTTTTTCTGCAGAGTGTTTGGATTTAAAATACAGCACTATTATCTCACTACTTGCAAAAAAAGCAAAAATCACAAACAAGCCACCGTACTTACTTTTTAAAACTCTTTTGCCAGCTAACGAAGAGGGCAATAAAAAAAATAAAAATCAGGATTCACTATAAAACTAGGAGACATTGCTTAGCAGCTGCCACATCACTTCCAACTGATCTTGAAAAAACAAACCTAAAACCCAAACATTCTTGGAGACCGTTTCACGCCCCGTTTTACACCTACAGATTTAATTGCTCTAAAGAGGCCATCACAACATTCACGTAGTTGCTCTGCTCTAGGGACGTGGTCATCAAGCCTCTTTGGGTATTTTACAGGCAGGAGGAAGCTGAGACACAAAAGGAAGAGTCCACAGAGCCCTGAGGACAAGGGTTGATCTTCTGCAAGAGTTCCTGAATGCAGGGGAGGACAAGTTGGAGGATCTCAAGAGGACCAGAACCAGCAAGCAATCCTGATGGTTAAAAACCTAGTGTCTGACAGACTGCAGCTTAAAGTGGAGGAGATACACTTGAAACAAGAAATAATGAAGCATATTTAGAGGTTTTTCGAAGCAAACATGGAAAACATCGAGCAAGTATTTTGAAGGATAGCCTAATTTAGAGAAATCATTAAATAAGAATGTCTTTTTATTATAAACTGGAAAACTGTTTCTAAATGAAAGCTTTCCCTGAAACTATACCAACTCTAAAATTAATTTGCAGATGGCTGTTCAAATACTCATCTTTTAACCTGCACATTTAATAGTGTTTTAAGAACATTTCAAACAGTCTAGATTAATAGATGAGCTTATAATACATTACAAACTTAGAAAAATACGAAGATTTGTAAAACGATTTCTTTAAGCACTGTATAAAAAGAGCAGAAATGTCAATGAACATGCTTCTTCGCAAATACTGTACAGTGTGTTATTTCTGTGCAATCTATAAAAACACACGTACAGACACTGAGGTTTCTGGATCTCTTGTAAGTTTAACAGTAGCTAGGAGCTCTCAGATCTCAAGCTATAATAAATATTGTATCCTGCAGGAGCCCATCGGGAATCTCAGCTCATGTGTTGTTCCATAGAAGATTGTGGTGTCAGATATGATTAGAATCAACACTTTCCACTTATTCAGAGCTTTAAAGCTACCTACGCAGAACGTGAACAACAACTCTTAATGAAAGACAATTAAAGGGTACATAGGACAATCTTATATTCCGAATGAGTTTGTGTCAGCTACCGATACACAAAATGCCTATTGTGCATTTTGGATTTTTTTCCCCCATAAACAAACAAAGTGTTTATACGCTTAGAGCCGACCATGCTCTAGCACACTGCTGTTTTCCAGCTGACAAACCATTATATGAGCTGAAGGTGGCTTCCCCAACTGAAAGTTCATACGTAACACTTAAGCAGTAAGACACTCTGTCTGCATTAATGGACCACTGGCACATGCGTCAAGCAGGCTGCGTGACATGAGAACAGCAATAGAGGACTGCACCAATGACCATTAACGTTGCCCCTGGAGGCCTCACGGCAACTTATCTTAATATATGAAGAAAAAATCCCATTACCTTGCATTGGGTTGTTATGCTGGTTAGGTCACAGTTATGCTTTCATCTAGCTATGACATCAACATGGAAATGGCTGGGTTTATTGTTTGTCAAAGTCCCCTGTGAACTATCAAAAATCGTATCAGCAAGATGAACAAGGTGATCAGACTTCAGGGGATTAAGCACCCTGAGTAACTTAAGTTGCTTAAAGTTGAAATCAACCTAACACAGCAGTGTCTAGAAATTGTTCATTTTTGATTTTCACTTCTATCTGTGAAACTAACTTGCACGTCACACCATTTTTTTTAAGCTGCTGAACTTGTGTGTCAAAGCACAACCGTCTTAGAAGAGATGAATTGCTTCTATTACTATGAGCCTCCTCAGCTAAATCAAAGGCAAACTGGGATGAGGAGTAACAGTCTCCTCTGTCACTGGCAGAGTAACAGCTACCCCACATCACTACGTTATGCTGCGCACAGTGAGTTCCCATCTCCAGAATAGACAAACTCACCCACAACCATCATAGGGAGGCAAAAATAAATCAGTATTTAATGATTCTGCTGCCGTTCAGTCACTGTTCCCATGCTCGTCCTCTTCAGTACACTTCTCCTGCCTACAGAAAACACCCACCAGTCTTTCAAGACATTAACGCTACTCCATGTATCCCTGCAGCTGAGTCTTTTCCCAAGCCAGGCAATGATCCAGCAGCAAGTGCCCAGTCAGTAGTGTCAGGTCATTTTAATTTCTCTTCACATCTCTGCAGTCTATAGGGCATAGCTGTTTCTAGATGTAATCATGTACACTGCATTGGCATCTTGGAGCCTGCTGAAGTCAGTTCTGTCTTAAGGCTCTCTTCAAAAATCATCAGATAACATTTTCTCAAATTAGATGAAATAAATCAAGTCGAAAAAAGTCTAAGTATGAGAATTTTGTATTATGCAGCTCATGCGCACACACACATTTAGCAAGACAGACAAATAGGATGGAGAGAGCACGAGCGCATGCAAGTGTGTGCTATTGCACCAAGAAAACAAAAACCTCCTGAGTATATCCCACACGCTATCACTGTTCTAGGAATAATACACAAAATGCTTTTCAAATAAGTAACGTAATAAGTGTTTTGAATAGATATGATATTAACAGAATTGGCTCAGGAAAGAACCGTAACTTAGACTCATTTAAATCTAAACTGACAGAATGCGGAAGTACAAAACAAGCGGTGCTGGGTACGTCTTTCTGCTGTTACTAAACAGGCGATGCCCTCTGAGAACGGCTTGTTATGTGACCATTATTAAAACCTCTCAATTGCTGTGAAGAATAGACCAAGGGCCAAATCTCTTCCTTGGCTTCAAAGCTCAGCATTCTACTGGGAGGATCTGAGTGCAATCTCTATCTGCAACAACAAACTACCTTTATACCATCCAGGTAATTACAGGTTCAGGTCAAGGACTCCAGACCATATTGATTACATCTCTCTGCAACAAGGACCCTCCAGCGCTGGCCGGCTCCACTCAAGCAGGGCAGCTCAAGTATCCGTGACGCCAGGACTCCCCGGGCCCTACCAGCGCCCGTAATGGGAAACCAGCGACGGCTCAGGCCTGTCAGTTATTGCCTGTGGCAATAAGGACAGCCTGGGAATTCATAATGTTGGTGACTTCATCTGCCAGCTGCATTCACACATCTTTACTACCTGAATAACTGATCTCCGCTACTCCAAGGCAGCACTTTCTGGTGTACAGCATTTGGGAATAAATATTTGATCGTGCATACAACAGAAAAGAGCTCAGATGGTTTAAGGTGTGACAGCAGAAGTGTTTATTAAATTCCAAGTGAGAGCGTTGCTGGACAGTAAAAATTTGTCCCGTGGTCCCTACCTCACAGGTGTGGTGATGAACAATAAAAGATCCTTCACAGGCAGAGGGGAGGCAACCTCCCTCCCCCACCAAACCCAAGTCAATTCTTCTGTTCATTAAACCCTCTGCAGGCAACAAGCTATCTGTCCATGACCAGCCAGTCGCACACAAAAGAAAGGGAAGTACTAAATTACAAGCCAACTTTAAGTGGCCATTGATTGAAGTAAGCAGAAGAGAGCTTAGTATTGTCAGTTTCATACAACAGTAATAAACAATCTTCATTAAAAAATGATGCGCACATCCCTAAGAAGCACAGCACATACCAGGTTTCAGAAAAGAACACAAAGGTTCCCCCACCCCACACGCAATAGAAGAAAAAACAAAATGCTTGGGATCTTTTTCTTCTACAATTTAATTTTAGTCATTGAAATCCTTTCTTCTCCAGCTTCTGTATTTTTCCTAAGCAAGAAAGAAACAGAGATCTCCTCCAAGTAGGAAAGGAAAACATTGAGGCGAAACAGAGATCAGACAACTTCTTTGTCAACATTGTCCTACTCTGCTGACAGTGCAACAGAAATCATTACTTGACCAATAGATGTCAAAACCCTCTTTGTATGAGGGGAAAAAACAAGGCTTTTCATAAACACACACACACAGATGCACACGCTTCATTTTTAACTGAGCAGGACTGAATTAGCAGCTCCGACTGAGCGTACCTGAGTACCTGAGCCCTTCAACACATTTGTTACAGTTTAAGGGAAACGCTTGCCCTTACAGACTCAATGCAGCTGTGCGATCAAATTTACTGTGATCAGGAACTGCTGCAAAATCCTCTCTCTAGAGGTTTTCTGTTTCTGAAAGTTCAGAGTTGTTGTTCTGTACAGATATCCTAACCTTTGCTACACCCTTTAATTTCTGCATTATTTATTTTTAGGAGAGTTCATCAGGTTTGATTTTTCAGGTATGTAACATGTATGACACGCATCATTCATCCACAAATTATACTATAAAAATTCAGAAAGGTGCCTGGAAATATTCAAATACATGTCTAGCCTATGCTTATATTTTCTAGATTACCCTCCATCATTCTGTAGATATCTTCAGCTAGCCAAAATCACGTCTAAAGCTAGTCACATCAAAGAAAGGAACAGCATTCAATGTAAACAAGTAATGTAAAGTTTTGAAGTCGTGCCTGTGGAGTGGTTTTCTGAAACAAAGCCAGGTCGTTCAGCAACAACTATTTTTTTTTATCGCGCTACAGAATTCTGTCTCAGGGTTGGCTGGTTTGGTTGTGCAAAGAGCGTGACCTTCAGCTGCAGCATCTCCTGCAGACAGGGCACTCCTAAGGTTTCTCTTGTATCTCTGGTGTTTAATAAAGTCTTAAATGTAATCTGACTTACTGAGGGTCTCTCCCATCCACCCTGCTATCCACGGGCACAAAATTTAGGTACGTGATCTCTGTATCCTCACCCTACCTTTGCTAAACCCAGTGCAACCTGCCAGTAGCCTCAGCACTTCTTTGGAAAGGATGGACAGGCGCACACACAGTGTGCATTTACTATGTGTACAGTAGTAGTTTTGCTACAGTATTATGAAAGGCTTCCTTCCTTTCTTATAAAACTTTAAACTCAGTGTTGTCCCTTTAACATTTCTAACTGCCAATCTGGAACAGCATCTGGAATTACAGTGCATTTAATCCTTGAGGGTATATTCTCTCTATGATGCATATAACTAAAACACATGCACTGAAGGACAAACGTCCAGTAGCTTTAGGTGACTACATTTTTGCAAACTTTTCTTAAAAACTGGGGGGGGACACGACACACACCACCCCAAAGCCCCACGCCGAAACCAAAAAACCCCAAAACCAAAAAAACCCCAGAGAATACCTTAGCAGAATTTTAAGTCAAGATAACCATACTGAAATACACATTTTTTAAATTATCCAAGTAAGCTTTACAAATACAACCATCCACCTTGAAAAAGCCATTGCAAGTTTTCCTGATTGATTTTCATGTATTAGAATTTTGTACTTTTAAAAGAAGATCTTTGCAAATGATCTTGTGAGAGAATATTGTCATTAGTATACCATAGTTTTACAGACACGTGAAAATCATGATTAAAAAATGTACACAAATTTCAGAGTTGTCACCAAAGGGGGAGAAAGAAGGAAGCTCTCAAGAACAGCAGAAGAATAATGGGAGATGATAAACATGTACTCGAAATCTTTTGATAGGAAGAAAAAGTGATGGAGTTAGATAAGAAGAGGCGCCACGCTGGTTGCATCTCTAAGCAACAGGCAATCAAACAGCCAGATAAGTATCTTCATAAAGCACAACAGACTCAAATGCAGGGGTCATCACTGAAGAATCACTTCCTGGTTCAGCTTAGGTAGTAAAAATTTATAACCTACTTAAAAAATCCTTCAAACCTAAAAACATATTTTCCAATAAATTTGTTTTCCATAAAGACTCTAAGCCATTTACAGCATGCCCTGGTAATAGCAGGAAATGAGAATACTTACAGTAGTGGACTATAACACAAAAAATGCAATGTCGTACATGAACACCATTCAAAATAAAACCTTTATATTCAGAGCTGAGCTTAATGTAATTTTCTGCGCATCTCAAAGGTGGGAAGAGAAGAAGGTAAGCATAAAATATTCTTCTTCCCTTTGCTGGGCTCTGTTACAAGCATAGCATGAGACCTCAAAAACAGTGTGCGTTTTTTCTCGCGTTTCCTTTATTCTGTAGCAGAATTCACACCCCTATACCATCACACATAATCTGGCATACCTACCCTAAAATTGGAACAATAATTTCTGCACGGGAAAGGACGGGGATCAGGCAATACAAAAACTGCAAATAGATGGTAAAGTCCCCAAATCAAAAATCAATTCAAATCCAAACTGTCTGGCAGTGAAGTTAAATAAAATACTGCTATCAGCATGTCCCTAACAAAATCCATGTATTGTTTATAAGAAACTTATGAGGTGTTATAACAAAACTGAGTCACTGCTGTACAGTAAATATATTTTCAGTGTCATAACAATGTATACAATTGACTTTGGCAATTTTAACATGGACACACATGCTAAAGGCATTACCAATAGAGCTTCATCACATTCACATGAGCCATTTCACATTAAGGCCCCATCCACACTACAGGAAAGGTGGGTTAGCACAGAAGAGGTACGGTCCTGTGTGGTTCATTGCTTCTATTGTAGAGGGAATAACACAGTTTTAGAACAGGTAACAGTTACAGAATAGTTATATTTCAGAATTAACACACATCCTTGCTATAGGTAATGGCACTGCTCCGTTCATACACAAGAGCGGAAAAAAACCCACCCCAACCCCCTGATAACCCAGAAATCTCTATCTGTATCAGCTGGCACAGTCACAGTGATAGTGAAGAACAGCTATGCCATTAATCACTCTGAATCTGAAGTGTCAGATACACAGACAGAAGCACTCCTGCGATTCAAGACTGTAACCTTGTATGGGTAATAGGCACAGATGAACTAGTCCAAAAAATAACAACTGATGCATTTATGTTTTCTTTCTTCTGTATCAAACAAATATTTTCAAAATTACTTTGCCATGTACTAAAACAAATAAAATTCCCTTTAAATAACCAGCATCAGATGTTTGTCTAAGTTCAACGCGAATTAATTTAACAAGTTTTAAATATTTGAAAATGGAATTTATAACGACAATCCTCAATACCTAAAGTAAATTTAGTTATTATTGAACTCAGTTATAAACACATCTAAGAAATATCCTGTAGTATCCATATAAATTAATTTGGCGAACAATACAATATCTTGGACTCAGAATTTATATCAATAGCAAACAGAGTCTGGAACAGGAGCTTTTATTTTAACTCTCTTTAAAACAACCTTCAGAAACCAGTTTCTGTATGTGTTACAGTCTCTTTTTACAGTTTAACCTCAATCCAATCAGCAGTCTCCAGAGATTTTCAAATCGCTAAAGATTAAAATCCTCTCTGACTTGACTGTTTGACTAATGCTGTGTGTTTAATAATTCTACTTGTGAGAGATTTTATTTGACAAAATCCTGCTGTGTGGACCCTTCAGACACTATACAGCTGTACTAGAATACAAAGGTCTGCTGTCCTTGTTTCTTTATACAGACTATACCCCACCACTGAGAAAAAAAGAAGAAAACTTTATAGTACATACATTACTATGTTGATATTAACATAACCACTGTAGTATTAAATTTACACGCTCTTTTAGAGCGGAGTAGTGAAAATGTGCCTATTACACAAACATTAGATAAACTATCCTGTTGTCTTGATTGTTCACAGAAATCAATTACGTTTATGATTACATTTCAATGAAAGCTATTTTATAAATGAGATGGAACTTTAATATTCTATGCTTTAGGCACTCATTAATAAAAGCATTTCAGTGTTAGTATTTGCAAATGTTCTGCTTTTTAGTTTAGGCAGTTTTTAGCATTCTATAGGTCATGTTCAACTTAATGTAAATACTGTGTTCAGACCTTACCACAATACTGCAGCTTCAGATTTGAGTAGTAAGAGGAAAAAAAAATAAGTCATTATTATGGTAGCTTTCAGTAAGTATTTGTATAAGACAGGACTTACCCTATTGTGCAGCTGAAAATCATGATATCCTTTTAAGTATATGGCAATGGTTAGTAAACATGTTACCGGACAAAAAAAAGACAAGATTGATGAATGCCATGAATATCAAAGAAAACATGAAATCAACATGTTTCTACCTGAGGTAGCATCGATCACTGTTGAAACTCCTCTGCGATCAGAAACTGGACGTGATGACCCCGGCATACTAACAGGTTCTGAACGAACTGGCTGAATCCTAAATAATAAGTTATAGTTACCACCTGTGTCAAAATCATTGCTCATGAGGGCTGTAGTTAAATAGCAAACCTGAATCATCTGAACCAATTAAGCAACTATTTATTTTTAAATAAATAAAACTGTTGAAAACTTTTGTTTTCCTTTGCTTTGTGGAGCCAAGATCTGGATAACCCATGCAGAGAAAGACTGAGACTCTACACAAAATGAGTATCCCCAAACTATGTCTCAGACGTGAGCCCTCAGAAAGCCTCAAAGGAAAAAGCTCAGCCTACCTAAACTGCTTAAAAAGCGTCTATTGCCCTCCTGAAGAGCAGGACTTTGTCAGTTTAGGAGAAGACACATTTGTATTTGTCTATTCCTTTTGTAACACAGATCTATATCCATTTTTTTTAAATTTCTGCTTTCTTTCTGTGTATCTATACATATATACAATAAAAAAATAAATATTTGACAGCTATATCCTTACTTGTGGGAGTAACTACATACAAGGAGAAATCACACATTTCAAAACCACATATTTCAGTCCAAGGACAATCTGCCCAGTTTTAATGGGATTAGTCATATTATCCATCTCTCTTGTTTTAGTCATAAGAGTTTCAGACAGAGTCCCAAACAATCCAAGTCCATACCACAGAACTTTGGACTTCAAATCACATGCGGAGTCAGAAGCATGGAAACTTGTTAAATCTTGAAAATTACTGGACAGGACTCAGAAACACATGGTGCATAAAGCACTTCTACAAAATCACTAGCTATCAGTAAACAAAAACCCACATTTACCTTCGTTCTCCTTCCTTCCCTTCCCTGGGCGCACCCCCTGCCCCCAATTCCAAACCAGTCAATGTCCAAAAAGAGAGGAATTAAATACATGGAAAAGAATTACAAGGAAGGAAGCAAAGGAAAGGAAAAAAAAGCAGGGAGGGGAAAATCATTCCAGAAGTTCACTTACTCTTCCAACACGCTGACTGCTTCACAGTCAGCATCTAAATCTATGACATAAAGCTCCCACTCATGTCTGAGAAAATGAGTTTATTAAGCAACACAGAAACTGTGAAAGCCAAGGAGACGCTGAGCAAGGCCACCAGACTTTGTACTGTCTTTCACTGTCATTTACCCAAGACGGGGCAGCAGAAAGGAATCTAAGCTGCTTGGCCTGGATGAATTTTTATCGTTGTTGAGTCACACACTCATTCTAAGACTTTCATCTGGACAAGCTTGAGGAAAACTATTACACGTCCTACACAGATGGCCTCATTTAAGCATGAGGCAAGTTATTCACACAACAAATGTGAAACAGCTTGGAAATTGATTTTATTATTACCTGAGACTGTTGAGATCAAGATCATCTGTATCAAAGTCCAGGAGAGGCTGCGGGGTATCACTCGGACCATGCGACTGCAGCACTGAAGAACTGGATGAAATGACGGTAGTTTGGCCTGAGGGATGGATCGTTTTGAACTGGAACTGCGGGCCCATCCACAGGCGTCGATGAGGCCCGGTGTGAGTCACTATTTCGACCTGTGGGAAGATGGGGAACTGCTTAACAAAAAACTGCAATATATCGAACCGTTCCTTCAATACACTGAACCCCCAGAATCCTGCTGTTGGCAAGCAAAAAGAGTGTTTTGTGCCATCAGCTCAGAGGAACACTGAACAAGGGAAAATTTGGAATGCCTCTGCTAGAGAGCGATGCTCTAGCCAAAGGCGAGAGCTTCTTGCAGAGCCTTGAAAGCCCTTGAACCACCAGCCTGAGGACACTGCACCTGGTTCTTAAACTGTTCTTAAGATCGACACTCCATCCTGGCTATCGCTTCACCAGACCCTCTTCACTCCTCCCCTTGCCGTTATGAAACACACGCTATAACCTGAATGCTAAAAAGTTGCTCTTGTGGTGCAACAAACTGGGGAAGACATTCCCATCTGCATCTACATGGAGCAGACAGAGGAACTGAAAGTTTACCTCCCCCAGATAACCTCAATCCTGACCAGGTCAAGGGATGCACATTTTAAAAGCAAGCTGTTACAGCTTTGTTACGGCTGCCTTCTAAAAGTTCACACATTAAACAGCGCTGTTTCGCATGTATACAGTGTGAACTGTATTTCAAATCAAAGCTCGTAATTACTGTTGGCATATCTGAGGATACGGCTGGCAGAGACCATCTTGGTGGAAAGCAGCAAGATCTGTAACAGAGAGCAATGCGAAATGCGCGGCAACAGCCCAGGTCACGCTCGTTACTATGCAGATATAATATAAACATGTATGTGCGACATACGGAGTTTAGAAGGGCAGCTACACACACGCATCTATATATTCATTTAATCAAAATTCCAACAATTAAAATAGAAGGGTGTCCGCTTGCAATGAACAACCATATAGATATTAAATAACAGGTGTACATGAGATATGTATCTGCACATGTATGTGTAGATACACACAGACACAGAAGCTTCTCAGTTCCATGCCAGAGAATACAGTGTGTCTAACAAACAATAATTTCAAATATTCAGATTTCCCTCTAGGTATTGGGTCCCAGTGAGAGCCTAAATATGAACTGTTGAAAAATAAGTTATTTTGGTAAATGAAGCATCCAAAATATTTTTAAAATGTCTTTTCACACTGATAACTCTAAACCTGCTAAGTACCAATTCTGGCAAACTCTTAAATAAGCCAACTATAGGAATGCAAACAATCATGAAAATTTAAGATGGTAACATTGTTGGAAACGTATATGATGAGGAAAATTGGGCCGTGTAAGTAAAAGGGTAAACAAAGCATGTCTTCTGCAATACAATTTTAAAAATCAAAAAGAGCCTTTACAGATCAGAAAAAGGAAATACGAAATGAAAATATTAAGCTCTGTTGAACTCATACTTTTAAGATGACAAAACCAGACTATTAAATTCCTATCAATTTCTGCTAAAACAATGATCAGCTTCACAGCAAAAATGTAATTTAGTGAGGAAATTAATGAAAATGTATTTTAGTATATATGACATAGATGTGTACTAGCAGCAATTCTTAATTGTTTAAGAAGCGATTTTAAACACTGGATAACGTTGTTCTAAGTTCTCTGCTAACATAAGACGACAAATGCACAGCCTGTTCAGCGCTATTTCCATCTTTGCATTTATCTTAGCGTAACTCAGATTGACTGTAGATGTTTCTGAGGCAAGTAGCTTTTATGTAGCAGTGTAAATTAGGCCACAGATAAAGTAATCTGTATATTTTAAGCTTGAAACCATCAGTGTCACAGAGCCGAGAGGTAAACAGATGCCTTTGCAATTTTACTGAGGCTACGGCCAGATGTTCCTATTCACTCTCCTGTTGTGTGCAGGACAAACATATTGTATCTACTTCACACTGACAGCACACATTACCCACTGTTCTAATTGAAAAGTTGAAGTGAAGGGCAGTGTTTTTTCACTGCATGCTGTTACTGTTGATAACAACACTTTAATTTTGAAAAACATACTTGCACTTTAGGCTTAATCTAAAGTGGCTTGCTTAGAGAATGCTAGCATCCTCATGCTCAAAAGAGCTATCATCACTCTTTTCACTTAGCAAAAATTAGACATTCCGGAAGCATTCTCTCAATTATCTGTGTTCTGTGACATCACTTGGGATTTTTTTTATTTTCCTTATAAATATATTTACTCTTCTAAAGGGATAGATGTGATGAAGTTCAAGCAGTCTTAAGTTCCTTTGACATTTTTATCTTCCAAGAATTAGTAATAAACGAACCCCTGTAATGTAGGTTTACCTTACTCTCATATTCCTGAGGTTGCCCACAGTAAACCTGACAGTAAAATAAGATAAACTATCCAAACAGTACGGGACAGGATAGACAGAAAACTACAGGTGAAGTCTTGGCCCCAAAGAGGTCAGTGATAAAGTTCCTGTTGACTACACTGATTGAGTAGCTTCACTATCTTTATGCTCTGACAAATTAGAGACAGCAGAAGTAAGAAAGATACATCAGTGTGCAGCCACATCTGAAAACTTCGGCCAGGTAAGTGGATTCACATGAATAGATTCCCCAATGAATGCCACCTCCGGACCGGTACATGTGGAAGCCTAACTTCTCATTTTGGGAAAATGCTGTGTATGATTTATTCACAAGTGGGAGAACCAAATCACATCCATGAATATTTCATATTTATGCCATATACCCCAGCACCACATTTAATGCATCACTCCCATAACAACATTGTTTTTAAACCAAAGGAAACCCAGCTAATTTGTCAGGATGAATTCCATGCATCAGGCACCCTGTAATTGCTTTGGTAAATCCAGAGCATCTGTAATTTGTATTTATTTATTTAATTCTAACCTTTTATTTCTAACAGCAACTAATTCTCAGTGTATTATTCATAACCTACATTCTTAAACTGAAGTTATGTTTTAAGCCAAATAGCCAAGTATGTACCGAGTTCTTAAACAGAAGCTTCATTGATTGCAACAAAGCAAGAATGGATAAAACTACAAAGATTTAACCGCATATAAAAATATTCCACCAAGCAGGGTCATTTTAAAGCACTATAGTATTTGTATCTAGCCATAACTCAAAGGAATTATCAATAGGAAATGTAGTAACTGATAACCAGAAAAAGAAGGAAGTAAACCAGCTAATCGACCATTTTTATGTTAAAATGCAGTAAGTATAGCACAGATCACAACTGAAAAGGCATCATCATTTTGCCAAGCCAACCTCCTTTATCCATGTCTGAAAAGGACCATGTCAGGAGAAAAAGGTAGAGAGGTATCTTTTTGTTGCCAACTTCTTACTTCATCCTGAACTCCCCAAGGATGTGACTTCTGCCAGTGATGATGGGGGCTTTATATGGCTTTTAATATAGCTTGTATAAAATGCAAAGACCCTCAAATTCATACCACATTAAGTCAGGAGAGAAGTCAGTTTTACACACAGCAATACCCATGGCCTGCTGGAAGCTCCCTTTCCATTTTGAGGAAAGTTGCGAATTTTTCTCCCACCAGATACTATTACTGTTTCACTCCTGAACTGGAACTCCCCCAAAAAGCATACCTGCGAAAGCCACTCTTCATCCTCTTGCCCGCTGTGGTCAGATGCTAAGCTGTCGTATGACTCGTGTCGAGTGATGGGTCCAGGGCTCCCTGGTGGAACCACTGCAAAAACCAGAAAATTGAAAAAATCAGATTTACGTTAAATGCTTTTTAAAAAAACTTTTTTCAGTAAGTTATTGGTACAGCACCATACACATTTTCCTAAATCTGTGACAATATGTTGGTGCACAGATAAAGCTCAAATATTGACATCAAAAGTGATGAAAAGATTTCTGTTCTTTGACTTGAACGCATACATACAGCCACTATGCTAACCCAATTAGCTCTTCTTCTTTTAAGTTCTTAATGAACACACAGAAGCGCTCAATACAGAGGACAACCGTCTTTCTTGAGGAATTTAACACTGAGAAATGCCGCTGTCAGTGATCTAAGCCTTTTCCATAACCTTTTCAGAATTTGAACCATGCTAAAGCGCACTGACAAAGCTATCCTGAGGCACTGGTACATGTACTGACCTCGAACACAGTGTACTTCTAAGACTTCATGAACTGAGTTATCACTCTCATTTTGACATTAATGTAGTTAATTTAAAGCTGGCTTCACAAACAACTTGGTTTTTAGGATGTGACTTTTTTGCAATTTAATGGGTCATGCTTCATTATCATCTTAGCGTCACCTTTTCAATACAGTAGTAACAATATGTTAATTAAGAATTGATAACAAAGCAGAGTTTAATGTTTAGTTCGCTGCAAAGACTAAATACTGAGATTATTTCATTGGACCGTAAAATACCAGAAATTTTGTACTCAGAGATCCAAGGCTGGGTAAATTTTTGGTTTGACTCAACATCAGAGCTGTCCACAGTGCTCATCAGCAAACCTCTTCTTGACAGCACCGTGAAAATCTTACATTACTGTAACTGCTTAAATACCTAAGTCTCTATTCTTTTCCAAAGACTGGTACAAACAAATAACCTCAGCAAACATATAAGCAAAAATAACACAGCAAAACTAAGTTAATTTTGTTCCTCTATTCACTACTCTCATTTGTCTTCATATGGACTCACCGCAACAGAAAAATGCAAGTTCTTCAGCTCTGTAGACTACATGATACCCAAAACCACTTGAAAAACGATTACCAAATATACATACAACTTTGGGGAAAATCACAATTTAGTGTTCAAACGCTAGCACAAAGAAGAGAGACTCACTGTTGTAAAGATTAGTATTTCATGATTCCTGGTCCTTGAGTCATTTAAACATGTTAGCAAAGCTTACAGTCTAGCTATTTTATTTTCTATGGCAGTAGCATTACCTTGCTGTAACTAAAACTTCACGCTTGAGAAAGCTGGAAGAGTTCAGGGAAAGCAAAACACAAGCTAGCACCCCAGACAGGTGGTATTTTTCCATTTTCTTGTACCTGCTTACTGTCAGGGGCCTGTTGGAGGCCTGGCTTCAATACCAAGAAACCACACCCACACTTCCAGGGAAGAGCAGACACCACAGAAGCAAATTAAAAGAAGCAAATGCAACAATGGTATTTTTACTTTGGTAAAACAAGAGAGTTTTATGCTATAGTGTTAAGATACCGGACAATACTAAAATTAGAATGAATATTTTTATGTTCATATAATCTAGAAATGACTCAAAGTTTTTAAAATTGATTTTTTAAAACCATATTATTACAGGGTTGACCTTTATGTGTCAAGTTTCCATCCACTACAGATTTTTACAGCCATGTTGTAAACCCCTAATAATAGGGGTTTACAATGGCAAAGCAGACACAATTGTAACCATAAATACAGAATGGCGCCTCTATAATATAAACAGCACAGGGTTTTCATAAATCCATACACTATATGAAATACAGGGATTTTCATCCTGTTTGTGTAAGGGGGTATCTGAACCCAGTCTCAGCTATGGAGCCATTTCTAACACCTCTGTCTCACAGTGTCTCCTTATTCCGAAACCTGCAGTATACCAAATTCAGTTCAGGGCTTAACTTACTAAAGAATTATTTAACATGCTATATACATTAGGACAGATGCTTACAAAGTGTCAAGTTTTCCCCACGAGATACTGTGCATCTGCCATATTCACTGAAATCAATACAATTTGTGCCTGCACGTGTGTGTACATACACACCTCAGCAACCACAGTCGTTATTTCAGCATTGTGTGTTCACCGGTTTTCAAGATAATATAGACTACGTTCATCTGCTTCATTACAAGAGTGACAGATCTAATTCAATGACGGACAGATGTCTCTGTCTCGCCCATATAAAACTCGCGTTAAGAAAATACACATACCTTTCTGGATTACAAACAGCTGACAATTCACAGTAAATACCTGAATATGACACCATAGTGCCCACACTTCTTCCTTACCGGTAAAGTTTATATTTGAAACCGATGAAACAAAACCATTATTTTTACACGTTTTGCTGCTGCCTTAATCTTCCCCATATCTCCTGACTCCCCTACAATAAATCCTACTGACTGCAGTAACGCCTGCTTCTGAGGGCACAGCTGATCAACTGCAGGCTTTCCTGTTATTGAACTCCGCTAACAAACTGTTCATGACTCCAGCAGATGGTTTTGCTTTCAAACCAACGGGAACTTTATGGACTGTTCTGAATTTTTTTTTTTGTTCTTTCTATCCCAGGGGCAACCACTAGAGCTGTCAAGGTTAGGGAAGCTGCTATTCAGTGACTAGCTGCAAAAATGCTAGCCCAGGGAGCCACATCCACCCCACTTTGTCACCGTATTTCTCCCTTGCGTAATACTCTTGCATTTTGCCAGAGATTCAAGACAGCTTTACAGTGAAAAAGAAATTCAAATTTAAGAATGGTTTTGGTCCTATGCTCTGTTGCCTTTTCCTAAGGAAAGACCTTTGCATAGGTCTTGCAATAACACACGTTTCAGCGCAGCTTCAGAGCGCAGCATTAACTCTTTCTACCACAGAGTGACGACATGCTGAATTCCATGAAAAAGCTCTGCCTTCGAGTTCACCAGCAGGGCAACAGTGATAAAGCCTTAGCGGAGGTCAAACCTCAGTAATTTATTTTGCTGTTTAATAAAATAGCATTTATGCACCACACCTATCACAAAAGCAGGCATTTAAAGAGAGTCTGGTTTTGATAGCGGGGTCCCATAATGATGGTCCCAGCCTCAGCACAGGCAAAGCGAGCTGTACTCCCACTGCCCTTGGCAGGAGCACGCTGTGTTTTGGGAGATATGACCTTGTAAGACAAGTGATCCTGGCTGGAGATTTGCCATCGCTGTACTGCTTATTACAGATATACACATGGTCATTTTTTGCAAGTTAAAAATGGTCTTGGAGTTATAGGAATAAATATGTTCTAAATATTTAAAACCAATTCTTTCTTCATTTCTGGGTCACACACCTCTTGCATCGGTATCAGGTTCCAAGATGAGATTAATTTTAAGCCCAGAGGGACATTTCCAGGAATTTGAGCTCGAAAGTAATCTTTTACCTTCCAGTGTAATTCTTTGAAAATCTGAATTCACGCTGGAAATTAGGCAGCCTCTAACACATCAATGAAGCTGTTCTTATGCTAGAAGACAGAGTTTTATCAATTTCCAAAGAATTTCACTATAATGCAGGATGGCAAATAATAAAATTCAAATTCTTCAAAAACTTTGCAGCAAGTCGTGGTTTTCCTTGCACTCCTGTAATTTCTCTTCCATCAGGAAAAAGTCACAAATGGCACACACGTAGACAAGGAGCAAGCAAGCCCTTGTTGCACAGAGATATTTTACTGGCAATTGCAGGTGTTTTGTACCTTCCTAAAATAATAAATTCAATGCTTTGTGTCTGAGCTATGCCAATTTTTAACTTTTTCCTATTCTTCCGCCAACATCTGGAACAAACATATATCAAATATCAGAATGCAATTGAGTTTGTTTAACATAGAAATACACAAACATGCAGAAATTTGTACAGTTACCCATGGAGTGAGAAAGTACAAAGAAAATAGGCATTTATTAAAAATCTAAGGTGAGAATTAGAACATAAAACTTCTGTTTATGCAGTATAACAGGACACGATTTTCTAAAGTCTGCTTATAAATGCAAAAAACTCCATAAGCAAGCACCCAAGGTCACTTTTTAAAAACTGGAGTGCTACCTACAGCAAAAATCAGAGCTTTGCCATAAATAATTGGCAAGGGGCAAAAACCATCCTTGAGCTGCTAAAAAATAACAGCAGCACCTGTAGTCTCTGTCCTCCTTCAAGTGAAAAGTGATCTGCATCAACTCTAAATCTGGAATATATTCCTGTCCCTCCATCCTGACTAGCTCTACTGAACACTCCACAACTAACTAAGGACCAACAGAATCTCAGCGAAAACTGTTGTTCTTCATTTTCTTTCATGACTTGAACACTGTCTTGTCATTTTCTACCCTCAAAACCAAAGGTGCAGATGCTTACCCATAATCTAAGGTAAATTCTGAAAGCTTACAGACTCCCTTCTCTGCAGTTACAGGATTAATCTTACTACTATATTGAAGAAAGATTATTACAGGCAAGGGTCTGAAAAAAAAACACATTACAAATCTAGTCATTGGTGTAATAATCGTTAGTGCCAGGAAAAATGCACAGAAGTGACTGGAGACAAAAGTTCCAACACAAGCCAAAACAAAGGCTGAAATACAGCTGAGCTGATATTCCTCTGGAACTCCAGGACCTGATTCACACAGTTCAATGATTGAGTATGAAAAAAAAACCCCCATTGTTTTGAAACTTTGCCATAATAGTGACAAATAAAGAAAACAAAGAATTTCTATTAAGCTCAAATAATTTGCGTAGGCATTCCTGACATGTGAGCAAGACCTAGACAAACACACATGCTTGATGAATATTGGAATTAACAAACAGTGGTTCTGTTCATAGATGGGCTAATTATACAATAAATACCTAGACCTAAGACAAATCTTTATTCATTCAAAGATTATAAATTGTCATCTTTCAGCAGCATACAAGTGTTGGAACAAAGAAACACTACAGCTCAATTGTAGTGTGCGCACTTATGGTTTTAATTTGTGAACAATAAATCATTAGTTTTACTTAGTTCTGTGTACTTCTTGAATCAAAAGGTTTTAATTTTCCCATTTATATAAATAAGCTTTACACAATTCCATTTAATTGAGAGCTATATATGAAATTCCCAATGTGCTCTTCTCTAAGGGATGTATGTTTGTCCAAATTAAGAGCAAACAAAGGCATTTGCAGACTATAAAGGCTATTTGTTCTGTGCTGCCTGCCATACACATGCCTGCAGACACCCAGAGAGCTTTCCTGTATTTCAACTGAATACACAGAATTTATCATTTGAAATAAGATTCTCAAATCTAGTAGAAACACAAACAAGGTGCTCAACTGATTCATTGACTCTGAAGTCTGTCCTGTGTCCATGTGCAGTCCCTAGTGACATCCATGGCAAACAGATATGCAGAAGAAAAATAACATATCCCTTGGTTTCACACAAATCACACTAGTATCTGATTTTGATGCTTTTTCTGTAGTTCCTAAGTTATATCTAAAATGATCATAGGTGGTTTAGACACCTGAGGAAATCACATGCCTGTCAACAAGCTTCAGGAGCACTTCTCTTAAAATTAAGCTTCAGAATTTGAATGATTTACTCCATGCTACTTCTGGAACTACCGGCTCATTAGTTACATCGTGTTACCCCTGACAGGTAGAATGTGACAGTTCTGGTTTAGGTCTACATGCAGCCACTTCAAATTCATCAGGTTCACCTTTTTTCCATCTTATGGATGTGATCTCACTTCCGTCAGAGGTTGGATTTGGTATCCCACAGTCAGGTTTTCCATGTAGTTCAAGTCCAACAACTGCTTAGCGAGTTTTACTGCATGCACGTTCCCAAATCTTCTCTTACAGCACATAGCTCTGTGCCTGCTGGCTCTACCTCCGCTCAAGTTTGACAAGAAAGTGAAGACCGGATTTTCACTTTAGACAGAATGCTTACAGCCATGTTTTGTAGTTTGGTGAAATGCTCTATGTATTTTTACTTGTGGCTATATGTTACTGAACAAACTTCTGGTTTTAATGCATTTTTCAGCTTGTAAACTTCTGCAGGGCCATGCCATGCAAATTAAAATATCCTCTTTCACCCAAAACTTCTCCCCACGCATTTTTTCCCGTTAGGACTTTCAGAGATTCTCGTATGCATAAACATCACAAAATTAAGCTAAAACCCCCCTGTAAACCAGGAGTTTAGCTAGCCTAACAGTTATTTCACACCACCAATTGACTTATATATGTATTCATTCTTTATTTGTATATTGCCCACAATTTATTAGGTGCTTTATAGCCCATCCATTCTTTGTTTCAGCACTTTAATCTTAAAGGAATAGGTAGGTCTGTAATCAGGATATGAATTCTCCTTAGATTTTCCCCAGCTTTGATGACTGCTTTGCTTGCTCCTTACTTTACACTGGTTTGACAGTCAACAGCCTATCTTTTTGTTTGTTTGTTTTTCCCCCCTAAAAGGAAAAGGCTTCACCGTTACTCTTGGTTGCACCGCACGACAGGTAGATGTTCACTGTGCTTAACCCCAGCTTCCTTCTCTAAAGTTCCCATAGGAAATCAGTCAAGTAAAACGGACACTCAAAGCCGCGCAGAGCTAGAACCTGATATTGCCCCCAGTACGGAGCATCTTAAGGCTGTTCAACACTTGAAATGCTCAGACTGTGAGCAGACTATCGGTTCTGTACCAAAGGATAACATATATATTCTTTCCCGAGTTAAAGAATAATTTCAACTGCACGAACCTATGGTGAAATCCATCTGATGGCCATCTTTAAAGAATTATGGAAGAGGTAACTATTTCTATAATTCACTGACTTCAAAAGTATGTTTGACATTATTGTCGGGAAAATTATGTTAACCATGGATTACTGTTACAATCAAAGTATGTAGTGAGAAGTCAAGAGGCTTAGTAGTAAATTTTCAAAGCGGTGCGTGGGGATTTACCCGTTTGACTCCCATTAACGTCAATAGGAGTCGCGCGGCTAAATCCCTGTACACTGCTTTGAAAACTGACCCCTTCGTGTTGATGGACCCCTCTTTAAGAAGTTCCAGATGACCATGTAAGAATAGTAAAGAACTGTTTCAGCATATGCCCTTGTTCATTATTGTTGTTTGTACACATCTGAAAGTATTTTAATTCCTATATGCAGTGCTGTTTCCAGCATTTAGTTTATAAAATATGGATTAAGATGGCAAGTACTTGGTAATCTGATGAAGCCATGCACATGCCCAGGTGTATATACGCATCAAAAACTTAACATACATTGGCAGCATCCAATGCACCTTACAGAGTTAATTTTTTATCCACCTTGTCTATATTATTTCACAAACACCAATTACGGCTGAAGAATGTAGCATGATTTACTCCATTGCTCACATGCAATGATGCAGCACTTTTATGAAATGACATCTGCCCTGTTCCTATTTAGCCCAATCAGTCCTATGCTCAGTCAGAAATTAAATTTGCTTCCCTTTACCACTTAATCCTGTTCCTGTAGGGAGCAGGAAGTGCAGGTTACAGTTTTAGGGAAACTTAGTTTTCTCTTAAAAAAGACCATGAATTACAATTTCATTAGAAACATCTTTTCTGGAATGGGAAGGTGATCCAGATTAGCTTGCAATCTGTTATGCCTCCAAGTGTAAGAAGCAAACCTGAAAATTCCATTTTCACTGTTTGTGACTACTGCCAGCAAACCTCAAATACATGGAACAATTTTGTAAGAGAAATGCATGCTTGGAATCGGTTTCACTTGAAATTTTTTAACTGTAGTCATAAAATATTTATTTATTTTATATCTATATATATAAGATATATATTTATGATCTGCTGCAGTTTTAAACATAGTAAAAAATTCCAACTATGAAATATTTTTTACATTGCCCAAATTCTTCTCTAACATATTTTATCTGCATCCCTTATATTTTCATATATATATACACACTCATATTTTCATGTAATATTTGGAGAGACTACCTGAGTCAAGATTAAGAATTAATTCTCTGAAATTCCGAAATTCATTTTTCTGTATAAAGAAGTTCTCCTCAAAATTTCTAGGAATTATAAATTATTCCCCAAGGATCTGGATTTTTAAAGGACATTTGCACAACTCCTTTGAAACTACTGATGTGGAGGACCCAGGAAGTTCTTTTAAAAAGTATGTGGCATTCTTTTGTTATATGGCAATAACTAAGCAGAATTTCATGAAAATGATACACTAGCTAAAGGCAATTTCAAGCAGAAAGAAAAAAAATGGCAAACTGAGAATCTAGAAAACATTAAAAAAATTTCCCTTGGATAATAAATTTAACCATATGTACCCAAGTAAGTACATGAGATCTCAGCTGTGTGCTGGTTGTACACAAAATACCAAAATAACAACGCAACGCAGTTTTCCATCTTTAAGTGTATTGTGGTAACAACTAACAAAGGGTTAGCTGCAACACTCCTGCTGAGAATAGGGGGGAAAAACCTGGCAGAATCATCGAAACGTAACCCATCTTGTGATCAGGGACTCTCTCAATCTACCAAAAGGCTGGTTTTACATCCGCTCAGCAGAGATGAAGGAGCCTCCCCCGTGTGCCTTCCCGCAGACCGCCCATAGCTCTGCAAAGCCTGGCTCCGTCACTCCGACTTTTCACGAATGGTGTGTACTTTGCTGCAGTTTTAAGCCCGTAACACTCAATTGACACGATGTTGTGGAACGGCACTCATCTGTGGTGCACAGGTACATCTGAAAGGCCAGTAGTTTAGGCAGCATTCACATGATCAGTACATAAAAATGATGGCAGTTTAAAATGTTAACCCACACACCATTGCTTGCTCCAGTTCCTCTCCAGGCTTCACAGCACGGCAGCTCATACAAACTCAAGTGGGCTTCACCCACTTCAGGGCAAGGTCAGAGAGCTTTGTTTAGATAGCCTTCATCGGTGGATTATGTTGAACTGGCCACCTTCTCTCTGAAGCGCTACCAGGGCTGCTGCAGAACCGGTAAAGCCCGGCAGAGACACAGGAATGGGCAGCTGAGAGCACTAACTGCTGAAACCACTCCAAACTCGCGTCTGACCGTGACCATGCAGAGATGTCACGGAAACGGAGCAAAAAGGCTTTGAACACCTCGTAACTACACGATAGCGTAATTGTTGTTACAGAACGGGCTCTGGTTTTGATCAGTTTTATTATTTGAAATAGAGCTCCGTTGTGATAGACATTGAACATACACATAGCAAGATACAGCTCTTGCCTCGCAGAACATGCTGCATACACACGCACACTATAGTTACATATATCATGTGGTACGTACCATAACATACATTCTTTCATATTAGTGAAAGGGTAAGAATACACTATTAAATATGCACACGCAAATGATTGCAAGAAGAAAAATAGAGGTAGAAGGCTGAGAAGCGGTAGAACACTAAATAACAATTATCGGTCCCAGTTCATTAGCCTATTACCAGACCACCATCACGCTCTGCTGTGCACGGAAAAAGGCTTGCTGACCAGAATGACCAGATTCCTTACTGCGTCTGCTCGGCATAACTCGTATGGCAGCGGTTCGGCTATGATTACATGCAACGGAGCTTGTTTTTCATAGTATCTGTCTTCATAGCACATATTCACACAGTTATTTAATACACTCTCCACTCTTACTCTCAGTCCTGCTTTCCCCTGCACAATATTCACCAGCTCTACGTACGGAATTTTTATTTCCATCAATGGAATGTATGAAAGGAATATAAAATAGGCCATAAAGAACCGCAATGTTGCTTAGAGACAACAGTCTTGCTCAGGGTGCATAGCTTTCATTAGAGGGAGCAGGAAGTGCAAATATGATGTCAGAGTTACAGAGATTATCTGTATAAATTGGGTTATCATTTAGCCCAAACAAACAGTGAGGAAAGGCTAACCCTCTCCCTTTGGAGACAACGAATAGTTACTAAGTTTGACTTCTAATGAAAGCCATTTTCAGTAAAATGCAAGATATGTGCAACAGTTGGTCCAGAAATGAAAATCTGTTGTAACAGCCAAAAGTCAAAGGCAGCTATAAATACAGACCTTAATCTTTTCAAGAATCCCTTAACGAAGTCTATAAAACTGATTATATCTTCAGGCCTAACTGAATTGCAAATTCTTACTCAGAAATAAGTAACAGCCCTGCAAGCATTACTTGGAGACCAGTACAGGAACAAAGAACGAGAATACAGAGTACTGGTTTGAAAACTACCATGGTGGAATATGAATTACATTGCATTTAGAATAAACAATTAATGAGACAGCAGAAACCTCAGCTACGTGTCCGTTTTTCTGAGAGAGAAACAATTTCCAGAAGCAGTCAGAGTGGGATAAAGAAACACTGCATCATTCCTTTTAACACAACAGAACTGGTCTTTGATTATTTAAAAGACAATTGCAAAGATCTGTCTTCAAAACCTCCTATTGGAGGTTTAATAGCGAAGAGGTGCAAGTACACTTACCAGCAACACTATAGTAAAGCAGAGACTTTTGTTTTAACAAAATCTATATTTATACGATTACATTTCCTATGGTTGAGGGCAGCTGTAATTAATGGATTTCCCTCCTTCCTCTAATGCAGTCATTTGTCAATTTAAACACAGAACGTCCAATCAATTTTGATGTATTTAGTAAGCAATTTGTCAAAGAGTACTGCATACCAGTTAATATATTAATTCTTGTCATTGGCCGTCTTCTGACAACTGCCGGTCGTCTCCATAAAATTGGTCCTGATGAGCCAAAACTCTTGCCTGTAACGTGAAGGTGCCCTTTCCAGAGCCAGAGGAGAGAAATCATATCTCATTTAATTCAATACCTTTTTTGGGCCATTTTTGGTCTGATTTCAGGTTTTTTTCATTAATGTGTTAATTGCGCAATGAAAAAGTAAATTCAAAGAGGAAGGGTAAGGAAGAAAGGAAATAAGAAGCATGAAACGAGGATGTAAGACATTCTGTTCTATTGCAATTCCATTATGTACCATGCATATGTCTGTACGAATTCAAACATGCAGAAATGGAAGGTACAGAAGTCAAACAAAAGGTTAAGTCAGTCAAGTATGTAAGACTTTGGGTTAGGGTAATACGGTAAGAGAGAGACAAGTATTCATTAGAAAAAGACCTGAACACAAACAGCTGATTGCCATGGACCTGACAAGCACATCTTCACAGCATGCCCCAAGAGTTCATACTACCAGACACGTTAATTTCTGAGTACTAAATAGCAGGAAGCAAGTAGTATTGAAAGAATAGATAATGACGAATCTTGGCAATTCTCTGAAGAAAGCCAAGTCCTTTACACTGCAAGTTCCTGTGCACACAAGAAGCCCTCCTACGTATGCAGTGCCTCGCACAACTCTCCTCCCACTGTCAGGTCTGCTATGGCAGTTTACCTATAGCAAGTGATGGTATTTATGTTCCAGAAGAAACACCTATGAAGAATAAAGCGTGACTACATTTCCTTCCTCTATCGTGATTGGCTTTAGAAATTGCTCAGAACACAGGCAAATGGAGGGAATACTAGAGACACAAAAAAGGTAAAATAATACATATTAAACCCGTGCGAAGGGAAGGAGAGAAACATCTAGCACCTAACACCCAGCACTGAAGACCTGAGGATGGTAATAAAGCTGGGGCTTTGCAGGATGAACTCTGATGAAAACAAAAGTAAGTCTGAAATCTGCTCTGTCAGAAGGCGAGGAGATTCTCGGGACTGGCTATTTTTACTCTGACCAACTGCAAAAAGCCTGAAACAGTTAGGAGCAGGATACTGATACTTCCTGCAGGACAGCAGGTTGTGGAATTTAACACGCAAGTTCACTTTCAAGCCGTGAACTTACAGAAAGGTCCAAATCTCTCGCTAAGCACTGTCTCACCTCTCTCCACCAGCCATGGCTGTGATAAAGTGCTCAGGTAGACACAAACTGCATACTCTGATCCAGGTTTCTGCAGCAGATGTCACAGATGACCTCAAAGCAATGAAACAGCTGCGCTAAACCACTTAGAAATACCCTTGGGATAAAGGTCTTGGACACTTGTTGTAGAAAATACTTCTTCAAAGAATGGTTCTCTGTTACTTCCTTATTAGCTGTGAATATAACCAAGACCCTTTAAAAATATTAAAAGTGGAGCTACGTGTGAGTAACTAAATGCAGTATTTTTAGAATATTCTCTTTTTATCACAAGAACTCACACTACTTTATACTTTTCCGAGACTAAGGAAGATTTTGGTCCTGTGTTTTGGCATCAAACTGCAGATTTATGAAAACCCGCACAGTATAGCCCTCCAACCAGACCGCCAGACGTTTCATTGTTCTGTCCGTCTGCTGACAGAGGTACTCTGTGCTAAAAAGCACACTGAGTATTTTTCAATGACCCAGGGGGCAAAGGTCACTTATTATAAATGGATAATGAGACCTAATGCAATGTTCTGAGTGTGGACAAAGAAAGGGTCTATCCATACCCCCTTGTGACTTGGTCATTCAGGCTTTTATTTCCCCTGCACACTTAATGGAGCCAAACAATTGGCAGAAATGCTATACAGAAACTGAGAGAAACTGCTGTATTCTACCTCTGATAGACAGATACAAATAGTGACCCTGAAACGGCGCCAGAACTCCTCTTACCACTAACGTGGCAGACAGATGTAACATTCACCCTAAACCTCTATTTAGCCATTTGCTGGCAATTAAACTTACTGACGGAAGCGATAGCACATCAAACCACAGGCTTCAGCTAATGTCAACCCATTACATTACTGCAGGTAAGCAGAGCCAGGTAACTTCGGTTTAGCGTGTATTTAATACGGGGGAAGCTAACAGGTGTCTTGGACTCTTTTGTGTGAATCTGGGTTTGACTTAATTTTTTCAGAAACTTCACTGAGTAGCCTCAGATAGAATAAAGTCAGAAGACAAAACTTCAAAGAAGATCAGCTATACACAAATTTCTCTGTTAATGCTACTTTTACTATGTTCTCTAGATTCCTTTTCTTTAGTGTTTATTATTCTATTTTTCTTTACGTTCCACACCCATCTTAATAAATTCATATTATGTCTATTAAAACCTGAATTAAAATTCTTCATTGTAATTCAAATGATACAATTTCATTATTTTGTTGGAATTTAACTACCACTCATTCCTCTTCCTTTAAAACATTTTCTATACAAAAACATTTGAAATGTATAGTATTTGAGCTGTTAATGAAACACACAGAGCAAACCACATCCATCCCTGATTTCAGTATGTGAGAGAAATGTGTTCCGTGGATATAAGCATTGATGCTCACAGTAAGGCTTTTGTTCAGACCGTATCTATGCAATACATTGCTTTTAATTTCAACAGAAACTAAAAAGCAGACAAACTGATTTTACTAAATATCTAAAATTCTCCAGACACCATTCTGTGCTCTTGGACTCATACTGCAATAACTGCACACTACACACAATATTTTAGATATTTATACACTTGATAGTATGCAGGGGAAATAACTGAAACCAACATAGATGATAAAGACATCTAGACCTAAAGCAAGGAATTTGGGGAAGGTGAGAGGGGAGGAGAAATGTGGCCCAAACAGGCAAGCTGCAAGGACTCACAAACACAGGTAGTGTTTGTGAATTAAAGCTAGTTTTGGAGAGCATTTCAAGACTGCTCAGTATTGCTGTTTTCCCTGAAGATGCTACGTTTGATAGTCTGGTTAGATAATTCTGCAAAGCAATAGCCTTGACAGCCCTGAAGAACAATAAATGCACACAGCGATGGACACTATTCTTTTATCCTAATGCTTTGTCTTACACAGATATTTTAACTACTAACAGGCCAAGCGGATACATATTAACAGAAAAGTGCTAGAAAAGGGTCTTAACTCCACTTCCTTGGTGGCAGGAAACAGATTAGGTTTTTCCTTCCAAACGTATCTAGTTAAACATTACTTACTGAAACACTGCAGTTTCTGTGAATGTGTCTGTTTGCCTTTTTACCTCCTTACCATAAAAGTTATTTAATGTCATCATCATCAACAGCTGCATAAGCAATGGATAAAAATATAAATATCAAAATGAATTATCGGCAACATAAGCAGACTATGTGGCAACAGTTACCTTAAACCACAATATGAAATTAGACCTATGCTCTGATAGCATCTATCAAAGGCTTCGATATAAATTACAAATATATTTGTTGATCTGATTGTACTCAATGCTTCAAAATATTTATATGAAAATTTAAGTATAGGCTTACACACCTAATTCTAGACATACCCATTTGAAAACAGTGATCTGTATTTCTATAGTAAAATATTATACAACCAAATCTTTTTATCTCAAAGCAGAACTCACATAGCTATAAGTCAAAGTAAAATAACACAGGAATCTAGCAAAAAATTTTAGCCAAAAGGCACATCTAAGAGTGTTGTGCACTACTAATTACTTTTCCAAATTCTTTTCTAGCTTTTGAGTTTTCTTCCTTTTTCTATGCAGCATGGAAAAAGGAAGACCCTAACCTTGTGGGTTCCCACAGCATTTTGAGCTGTGAGCACATGCAACAGATGGATAGGTAGAAGCAACAGATCTAATCTGGCACCAACGTCACTTTTACCAGTCACAGTCAGACATTCCGCCTTTTGGCCCAGATGTCCACTTTCTGCATTTTGAAATGCCTGTGTCACGTAACATGCTGGCATTAGCTGCACTGACAACTGTGCAGAGGGTCGAGCTCCCCATGAGTACCTTTACATGTGCCAAGAGTTGTTCCCTTGTGAACCTTTGACCGTTATATCACTTTGATCTTGACTACACCCTAGATAAAAAAAGAGAGACTTGCTACTCGCTGTTAATTTTCTTCTCTTTTTTGAATTGTCAAAATAAAAAATAATGCAAACGCTCATTTATCTATAAAACCAATATAAAATACATGGGTTTTTATATATATATAATATACATATACTATATATTTATAGATGTGTATATATATAAATGTTTCTGAATATGCAATGCCATGCATACTGGCTCCCTGCAAATGACATGGCTGGGTAAGACGCAGGACAAGGCAGGTGGGCAGCCGTCCCTGGAAGCAATGCCAAGGCTCCCGAGGGAAGCAGCTGTCTGAGACTCTGGCTGTAAGTAGCCCAGCAATCAGGAGTTCCAGGGGAGAGGGAAAATGCAGATGCACTCACTTGTCACTGAGTATTGAATTCACAAGAGGAAATGGCTAAAAGCATGAGAAGAAATGAAGTGAAGAAACCCCGGACTTTAGGGGATCTAGTGGGTCGCACTTGCAAGGCCTGCCAAGCACTCACATTTTGGCTATATGACAGCCTCACAACTTTGATTCATATCAAAAAGAAACTACATTGGCTACTCTACCATTACTAATATAGTTGGTTACGCGAAGCCCTATTCTCGGGTAGAACATGTACTGAAGGAAATGCAGGTTGAAAAAACAACTCAGAAAGTCACACTCAGCTTAAAACATGCACGTAAGACAAGACAAAAAGTTGCCAGCTACTTACAGCCAGCAAGAAGATACTGGTAGTACTGTACGGCGTCTGCAGCCAGGAGCAGTGGATGGTTTGCATTAAATGGTGGTTGGAGTTCATTCCACTGAGGAGTTCTGAGGTAAAACACAAGACTATTAATATTTAAGCTAAGACAGAGAATGTAAATCAGTGTTTCTGTCATCACATGTAATTATCTATACAAGCTCACAAAATGTTTGTAATTATTTAAATTAGCTTGTTCAAACACTGCAATACACCACAGGCAGTTGAGCAGCAAGACCAAATCGCGCAGATTGTGAGGCAAAGACAATACTTGTTTGTTGACTGCAGCATGTATTGCGCAAAAAATGACAAAGGCGGTTTAGATTAAGTTGGTAAATTTGTTTAGAACCATTGTATGTCACGCTGACGTTATAGAAACACACAACAGAAAACCGGGGAACTTTTCTGTTCTGTTAACTAGCATTGCTTCGATACTGTAAAGTCATTGAACATTTACAAACTGTGAAAATAAAGCTGTGTAAAGTTATGGACTATTGATCCAATTAGAATTTTCAATTCCATTACAACCTACTCATTTCAACAATAATGGTCTAGAAGTCTGTGTAGTAATTTTAATTAGGGTGGGCCATTCCTAAATAGCTTGGTAAATCAAGTATTGATCAATCTAGTCCAGCCATAAGCAGCACTAAGGAATATAGGAGACAAGAAAAATCGATAGAAAAATATTTTAAAACGTCAAAAGCACTGACAACACTTTCTCATCAATTTTTGTTTACTTTCTTCCACATGTCAGGAATAATTTCTTCAACTGTCTTAAGAAATGCTACCTTCAGCTACTTACAGGATAACTCGCCTAATTCTTTGCAATGCTTCATTGTGGAAATCTCACTCATGTCTCATGGCAGAATTCTGTACTTTAACACTATTAAAATAATTGGGTTTAGTCCTTATATAAAAAGCTAAATTACAATCTGATCATTTAAAATCACTCATTGATAAGGTTCTCTATTGATCCCTTAACATGTCCATGTAGCTCCACGCCTATAGAAGTATTTAAATGGTTAGCTCCCTTTCAGACATCTAAGCACTAACAGAACTACATGAAAAGGCAGGAATTTGCTATCAAGAGTCCTCTCTTTCAACAGAAAACTTTAGGAGTCTCAAAGATAAACTTTAAGATAAAAATATGGGTGAAAAATCATGATGCGGTTCATTCACCCCTTCCAAAAAAAAAAAAGCTCACGAGCATTTTCTGGACAAAAAGAGGAAGAAGTAGTAAAAGGAATGAGCTACCTAACCAAAGTCCAGCTGGCTCTTGGGCATGTCACCATTTCCAAAGGTGTGTCATCGCTAATCTTCGGAGCAGTGCTGAGCGGACGTGGTTCCAATACGTGCTCCACCAGGCTACCGTAACAACTGATAATATACAACGACTCCACTACAAACTGTTTGGATTGATCTGTTTGCAAGAAGAAAGAAAAACTTACTGCAATAGCACAGCAGAAACAGAAAACACCCTAACAGAAATAGCAGACTACTTATTCTTTTAAGTCTCTTGCTGTTATATGCTTGCTGTCAAAAATGTGAATTAGAAGTGAAAGGGCTGGAGAGACAAAAAGAAAATTGTACAAAGCACACAATTTTCCCCTTGTTTCAAACAGATATGAGTATCTCACATAAGAGAAGGTGGAACAGAGTTTGTCACCAAGGTGTGTTCAGGAACACACATTACACATTGCCAAACATATGTCTGTACATTTGCTTTAGTAAAGGTGACTCACTCTTACCTCACAGCTTTTTCGGTGACACTTCACACGGTATCTTTGGATTGAACTATCAAAGGTTTTTTTTCTGTCATAATAAAAGATCAATGATTTATTTCACTAATTAAAATTTCTTGTAAATTGTTCTGTTTACCAAAAGCATCCAAACCATGTTCCCAAAAATCTCCATTGTCACTGAGTTTAAGGAAAAAGATCTACAGATAAGCACCATCTGCTCAGAAGTTATCACAAAATAAGAAAATAAAATAGAGAATTCAAATTTAAATGCAAATCCTGTTTTTGTAATATACCAACCTTTTTCTCTTTTCAGACCAGGATTGTTTGCAAACCATGACCTTGATGATCCAAAGACTGCAGCGACACAAAACTCTCCTCCCACAGACTTACTGGGTGAAATCTGGGGAGCTGGTTTGGATTTGCTTAAAGAAAGAACAAAAAAAATTATGAAAGTTAATTCTCAAAAATTGAGATGTCCCTTGCTTAATAGTCATTCTAAGATATTAATTCAGAAGTGGTGAATATCTGCAGTTCCCATAAGATTTAGCAGGATTTACAGATGCTTAGTGTTTCTCAATAATAGGTCCCAAATTCCCCTTGATCACTGAACTCATTAACTTGAAGAACAGCACTGGCTCATAATGGAGAATTAGTTGGACTGTTTAAAAGACCCGATACTGAATATTTGCATTCAATAGAAACAACTTCCGAAGTGAATACAAACACTGATAATCCTAAGTCCTTTGGGAATGAAAATACAGGTTCTGGGTCAGTCATTCTAGGTGGTTGATAGCTTCTTGCATTTTCAAAAGAAACTTACAAATAATGCTAACTTTGACTGCTGATCAGTTGTAACTCAGCACAGTCCTGATGCCATTGAAACCACTAGGATATATGTGACATGGGCAAAAGGGTAAGAGGGAACAACATGCGGAGGATACAAGGAAAGGGAAACAATGCATACACTCATGAGCCATGTGTTAAAACAAATCAGTAATTACATCATGGGAAAAGAGATTAAGATACATTCTCCTCGGAAACACCGCTATGTGCATGTAGCAGATACAGTGGTTTATGATCATGTTTCATTAAAACATCATTTAGTGTTCCTCCTTACAGGAATCTGAAGATACGTAACATTATGCTTTGTATAAACTCAGAACTATTTTCAGAGCATTGCCGATTTCCTCAATTCATTAAAGCAGTACTTCACCCTTTCCTCAAGAGAAAAGCTGTTTGAGAAGTTCACGCAGGATTCTTCCTTCTCCACATTCCCTTTTTTCTAGTCTTTTTAATTGGATTATTTTATATTTCTCTCTCTACTCTATTTCACTGCTCCCTTCTCTTGCTGTCTCTCCCTCATTCGCTTTTTTCTTCTATTAATTTCTTGTTCCACACTATACCAGCCTATGATTACACCATCACATTAACTTGGGTCATTTTTAAGTAATGATCTTCAATTCTGAGAAGAGCGTGTGTGCATATATCTATGTGCAAACAAATTATTGCAAATATTATGATGGAATTAAGCAGCAGAAAAATATTTTGAAACAGCAGAAAGCAATTCAAACATTATGCATAATTATAATGGCACTTAATTCATATTACCCTTTTTTTTGTTAATGACAAATTCCTTCTATACAGGTGAAGTAGTTCAACAGAATGAACCAAGAGGGATATTAAAGCAAGAACAGAGTATGGCTCAACGTAATGTAAAAATAACATGAGAAAAGCAAGTTAAACCAAAATTATTCTATGAGCTGGGCTTTTCTAAAACTCCTGCACCTGCCTGCAGAGACTGCACCTCTCCAAAGACCTGTGTCTTGGTCTCTTACAGCTCAGTCCTGATCTCACTGAAATAAAGGGCAAAAGTCGCACTGATCTCACTTAATTTCCTTCCAACAACTAGCTGTAGTGAGTGACATGTGGAAAGTATGGCATATGGTTAAAAACATATAGCCTCCATCATTACTGTCATGCAACTTGAAACATTTAAAATTGCCTTCAACTTGAACTCACCTAAAGCAGCAAGTACTTTTTGTGTAGCAAACCGGAAATGAGGTCATTTATGGAAATGGGAGAAAAGACTAACTATTTGGACTCGCACTGTATTTTCAGCCAAGTTTCTGAAAGGGATTTACAGAAAGTCTATCTGAGCTTCCCAACACCTTGGGCAGTATTACTCCTCCAGTTTTACAGATGGACTCACTGAAGCACAGAGAGGCTAAGCTACTTGCCATAAATCACACACATGGCAAGCCTATGGTCATACGTTTCACTTAGAAGACGAAAAAAAAAATAGAAAAAAAAACCCAAAAACACAAGAACCTTTCAAAAGGAATTCCATCACACACTGACCAGAGTCAATGGAAAGATTCAGACAAACTTTCATGGACTTAGATCAGTCCTGAAGCTCCTGTACATGCAGGACAAGCTAGAACATCCCAAAAGAGCAATTGCAATTTATAGTCAGTAACTGATATTGAACCACCACAAAGCACTTAATATCCAGCTGTTAAACCTACAGCTACAGATTACTGGGTCAGAAATCTGTGTTCCAAAAAGTTCCTGACTATAAATATACTACCTTGTTTGCAGTGGCACTTCACAATCTGTATTAGAATATTTAAACTGATATTAACATATTAAGTATTTATTAGTTGCTCTGAAAAAATCAGAAAATATTTCTTTCACTTTGAAATAGTCACCTGTCACAGAAACAGTATTTTTAACCAGTTCTGTAACAGACTGTGTATTGATAATTATTTTTAGCTCACACCTTCCAAATATTCATACGCTAATATTCCTTCAGAAATGAAAATACAAGTCTATACACTAATTAGAGTCTTTTTACTTGCGGATCTATACTTCAATCAATAAATGATTGCTTTTAATATAGAACAAGATTGTTTGGAAGGACAGTGTTACCCATCAATCAATACAAAGCAAACTACAAGTACAGATATGATTCGGCCGTATTCACTTCCTCTTATAAACTCTTGAAAAGAGAGTCTTTCTACACTATCCTAATATTCTTAATATTCTGAATTTTTACTCAACACAATCTGAGGTTACTAAAATAATTTAAAATGGAACAAAAATTGGGAGCAAATGCTATTCTCAACTACAAGCTGGAGTAAACTTTTACAGAGACATAATTTATTTCAGTTTCTTCAAGCCTTTAAGCAGAAGGGAAGCTGGTACTCTAACAATACATTTTTGCAGGGTTCTCCAAACTCTTAGTGCCAAGACCTACACTCAACCAAATACAGTTATAAACAACCTTAGAGGAAATGTTCTAAGCTATGTTCTATTTACATCATGTCTTTAAGATGCACATCTTTCAAGGCATGCATTTAAGTGTTGGTTTCAGTGCCAGAACATTCTCCTTTCAAGAATGATGTTTTGTAGACAGAAAGAGCAGACCTTGTAAAACACGATTACTCATGTGTTTAAACTTAGTCCTGCTAAAAAATAGAGACAAACAAACAAAAAAATTACTAGGGCATCATACTGGTTTAGACGTATTTCTGAAAAAACTGATATCAACAAGTCTATTCTGAAAACTATTGTAACTAAGGAATCTTTCACTTTACCACCATTTCACTTTATCCCTGAGTTTTCATCAAAACATTCCAACTCAAATTTCTTTCCTTCAGTAAACCTCAAAATCCCAGTTATTTTCAGTAACAGTAGTGCTATTAGAAGAATATATTTTCATGTCATTTTGATATTTTAACAACTTGGAAACTATAAATCCTCATTATTATGTAGATGCAAACACCCTCTCAGCTTTATAAATGATAACAAAACAGTAATGTTGAAGGTAGGTGGTGAATGACTTGTTTCTGGTATGAACTCCTGCTCTTTACTTGCTCTTAGCCTGTCAGCACTTCATAAATTATTCCAAGAACTGAAATTAAGGCACATTTGGCCTCACTTTTAAAACATTTAATTTAAAAGAATCTTCACGATATAATAACTTTCAAAAGGTTGTACCACAATTTTACTGAAAGGGGCTGCAATGCAGGTAGAAGTGCAGGTTGTTGGAAACCAATACTAAAAACGAGCAAGTGAAGCTAACGGGACCAAACCATTTAACCTTAAAATTTCAATCTTCCACATTAGAAACAACGGCACTATATTTAAGACATAAGGAGGATAAAAAGGCAGTGTACTTTTTCCTGTCTGGGTCTACCCAACTGTGTAACTACAGCAAGAATTCAATGAGACACAGTAGTATTTTTATCTCAGTCATATCTGTGCAGAAACCTACAGCAGGAGTGCAACAGTAATAAAAGCTCCTTTCAACTACATAGTCCTTGTTCTGCTATAAATTTAATAAGAGCTGTGCCTCAACCGAAGACCATGTTCATGTCATTTCAGTTACCAATGGTTGACATCACCTACCCCAGCTGAAGTCAATGGCAGTCACCTACTAAAGTAAAGTTAATCCCAAACTCCAGCTAAATACCATGATATTTGGGGAAATTTGTGTTGTTGATAATAATTGACTTCTCTAACATAATTTTGGAGGATTATTTGCATTTTAAGTGCAGAAGCACTGAGATGTAGATATATACATGTCCAATGAAAAAACATACATGAGCATTTTCTACTGAAATGGCACAAAAAGCTATGACAGCAAACTAAAGAAGAAAATTAAGACATCACTTTGTCAGATCTTAACAAGAAATGAAGAGACTCAGCAATAGCATGCAAGTTCTTTCACGCTGACAATGCAATAAGAAAAGATTAAGAGTTACTGAAACAATTCAGTGCTACCACTTGTTGACTTTTGTAACAAATTAAACTCTGCCATAATTTCTGGGAACCTACTGTTTTAGCTTTTTAAAAAAACCATATCTAATGACAATATTTTAACCAGTTTACATTTTTTATTATTATTTATTTTTCTACTTTATGTAAGAAAGAATTAATAAGCATTAGCACTATTAAAATATTTTGAAAACCATAAGCAACTATGAAAACCAGAGGCTACACAGTACAGCGATGGAGTGTTCCTCAAAGAACTTTATGTCTCATAGAATACTGATGGCTTAAATTTGTCTTCACGTTCATAGTCTAACACGTGACATGACCTTAAAAACATAAATAAATTGCATATATAAGATATTAAGGAATTGCTTTACAAATTCAAATATTATCAATCAAACAGTAAGAGTCTGCAAGGATTGAGAAGGTTTTATATTTCTAACAAATAGACTTCAGATACATCAGATTTATAAAAACAAAAGCACTTATCCACAACTCCCCAGCTAAACCCACTGAAACAGAAACACATACCATTTCCGAAGGTAAAAGCTTTATATAGACTACATAAGCAGCAACAAAAGCGTCAGGAGAAAAATACTGCATGAAATTTGCAATTACACATAACATTACTGAAAAAGTATATCTGCCTCAAAATACATAAATTTTAATTAATTTATCATTGTGCCTAAAATACGAAAACAAAGACATGTTTCAGTTGTCAAATCATGAATAAAGCAAGAAAAAGCAAGAAGAGAAATGGTAGGCTTCTCTATTCGCCAGGCGGTAAACTGTCAAATCTCCATTCATTTTGTTTACATAATTTTAGGTCTCATTAAGACCTTAATGGAAACAACATGATTTCTTCCCCCACCCAAAGCATGTTTTTTATCCTAATTTCTCTGTAGGCTAGTAAAGACCATACTTCTGAGCTAGCACTGGCATTAAACAAACCACAAAAGAGTCTTGTGAAAGACAGGCAACAATTTTTGAGTCTATTTCATATATTCCCCTCTTTAATCTAGGCCTTTTAATCTTGCCTCAATCTAAAATAATTTCTGGCTGACAAGCGCCTCTGCTGCTTCATGCAGGGGGTGACTGAAACATCCATTTGCTAAGACAATCCACGTTCAAAACTCTTCATCCAGAGCCTTTTCAGTTCTTACATCACCATTCGACAAACTACTTAGGTGCATCGTAAACTACATTTAGAAATAGTTTTTAGGAAGACTACTTCAGTAACCAAATATTCTCTAGGAATAAGGCAACGTCACCTTCAGTGTCATATTTAGTGCCTTTGCTTTTCCTGTCTTTGGTATCGCTCCCATATCCCTCATCAGCTGTCCTCTGCCATTCTCTTAAGAGCTCTGTATCCTAATGAAGCTCTTAAGAACTTTCTGCTGAAGACAGTATTTTGACAGAGACATAAGGGGGTGATCTATGTGGAACAAACTTCTAGTAGTAAGAACAAGAGCCACATACAAATATTCTAACAGATACTGATAGACATAGCTAATAAGTACCTGTAGCTAAACTCAAAAAAACCCTAAACCAACTCCCCCCCCCGCCCCTAAAGAAAACCTCTTAGCTGAAAGTTTCTAAATTTTCTAAGGAAGTTGTAAGATGTTCAAACTTCTTCCATTCTTTTTGCCTAAAACTTCAACCACCTAAGCCCCATCTCATTATAAAAAGGTGACTGGAGGTTACGTAGCACTGCATGAATACTGAACCAAGCTCCAACACAGGGAAACTTGTTAAAACTTGTTTTTTCTTCCATCTGTATTTTTGTAATATGATGCAATTTTACATATTAAAACCAAACCCCCTTATTATTTCAAATATCCCGGCTTTAATGGAACTGTGGTTGGGGCTTTTTTTTTCTTAAGTGTAATATGCTTCTTTTGCAGCGCCCGTTTTACTTGCTTCATCTCTCTTACTGCAGTACTTTACTGTCTACTCCCTGCTAACC
>VFFE01006716.1:246589-328415 GCA_008921705.1 Burhinus oedicnemus
TTTGGAGAAATATTGCAATAATTTTTGCCCACTGGGAAACAATTTATTTTTTCAACTTCTCTGCTACTTACAAATTAAACGCCCTCTCAAAGGTAAAAAAGAAAAAAAAAAAGGGAATGCATTTCTTTGACAATGCTTGATGGTGAACACACATCCATAGTTTAAAAGTGAAATTATGCAGTGCTTCCACCTATGGATCATCAGCCATGCAAGGAAACAAATTTAAAAAAAATTAATCCAAAATTAAAGTCTAAGCACAGAGTTATTTTCAGTGAGGACAGCAAATGAATTATAGGCATGCTGGGTTTGAACTGGGAACTCACCATGGAGCTTTTATGGAAAAACATCCTGCTCCAAACAGGTAAGGTCTTCACGTAAAGGGGAAAAATGCACAGAAATTAGATGAAAACTCAATTACCAACAAGTACACTGTATATCATGCTATTAAGATTTATGCAGAAGGTAGACAAAATAATTTTTTATAACTGTTCATGATGCCCTGAAAGAGATGTAGACCTCTAACGCAACCAGCACGCGGATGCTCACAAACATAACCGCTCCAGGTGAGCAGTCCCACGGGCAACGCAAGCACCCACAGAAGCGGGGGCTGACGGGGCAGGCTCTTCGCGCACAACTGCTGTGACAAACATAACGCACCGGCTGCAAGCAGGCTTTCACGTTATAATTCAAGTTAGACACAGTTTGGGTCTCCTTCCTGAAATCTCCTGACAAATCTGCGGCAAAAGCAGTCAAGAGCCTTAAACAGACATTAAAGTAAAAATTAATAGAAAAAGTAAAGTAGCATCAAGAACAAATATGTGGGTGTTTTCCATGAAACACTGAAGGTCTGAGTGGGAGAGTTTTACAAATTTACTGAAAAGCGGCAAGTCCTAAGTAAAAGCAACGACAGGTACAAGTGCCACCTTTTAGAGGAAGTTACTCAGCCCTTTTCCTAGGACAGAAACACACTATTAACTTAAAAAATCTTTAACAACTGTATGACACAGCAATCTTATTCCCCCACTTACAAGCTTGCATGGAATGCAGGAAAGAGAACCAACCCTAACTTATTTCAAATATATTTGATGTTAAAAATCACCTGATACAGAGCTTAATGTTTTTGGCTTCTCAGCAATTTATCTACACTCTGATTTCTTTTTGTTGTTGTTGTTCAAGTATTTTGCACGGCCTGTAGTTTTTAAAGTGGTAGCACACAACCTTAATTTCAGTGCATTTTTAATGGATATCTCCCTTGTTCTTTACATCACCCTTGAAAAAGCCATTGCCATACTGGTATTTGCATAAAATCTTAACAGGAGGAACAGGAGGTAAATTTAGAGCTACTCACATGCTTAAGGCTTCTTTTGTTCTCATTTGGGATGTAACATCATCCACAAAATTCCTGAACAACTGATTTTGTAAATGCCAGTGTGTTATTTTTCTTTTTATACTCTGACTCAGTGATAAATTCTGGCTAGCTGAAACAAGTGAAATATTTTCAGGCAATGAACTAACAGAAAAGGTCTATCACAGAAAGATGCATAAAGCACTCAGCCACATGCCTACACAATTAAAAGGATACCAGCCTGATAAAAAAAGAATTCTGTGAACTAAATTTGACACGAACACAACATCAGTGAATAAAGACATCCTCTTAAAAAAACCTTCAGGTGAAGCTACAAACCTGAGATACATCCTTCAACATGCAAGAATGTACAAAACCAATAAAGAACAGAATATTGTAGAAAATACCCCCTATTTTTGATTAGTAATATAGGCCAAAAAACATAACGAAGATCTTTTGAACTCTCTATAACAGACTAGCCTTAACTGTTTGTATTTAAATAAATATTTGGTTAACCCTTTGGGGAGAGAGTTTATTTGGTAGAACCCGCTGCCTTTCTAGACATAATATGTCATCTTTGAATAGTCATAGAACCCAATTAAATTGTATGAACTGTATGAATTGTATGATCTCCTATACAGTCAACACATTCAGCCCCTGAGTTGAAGACCATTCTAATGGCTCAACAGAAGATCAGCCCAGCACTATTGCACTGTTTAAATATTTAATGGAAAGCTAAGTCTTCTGCATAACCCACAGCCAATATAATGTAAAACGTAGAATGTGTCTAGTGTGAATTTGAAGAGTCACTGGAGAGTGGTTGAATCTGACTGGGAGCTTAAAATTTCTAAATTATGTTTCTGGATGTTTTGGTAAATATTTTTTTTTCCTCTCTGCCTCAGTTTCTCTGTCTGCAAAAAGCAGGCAAATGACATTTAGCTGAGCTCATTAGAACTTTTTAGAAGAAAACATAGGCTTTTTTTTTTTTGCACAACCTACTATGCTGACATGATCACACTTGCAAATTAACAAATTCTCTCTATTTTAATTCCAAATTGACCCAGGTAGATACATGCTTCAATGGAAGGTTTTGCTTGTTTTTAACATAGATACGAAATCTGGTGTCATGAAGAAAGTGTAATTACACTTCCAAAGACTGCTGTAGAATCTTAATAAAAACCCTTAAGTGTGAGAGAGACAACTTAGCAGTTCTTTTCTGTTCATGAGACCTAATCTCTTTGAAGATGACCAATTTTTTCCCTTGGTATTTATATAAGGAACTGTTTTTCACTATTTCCTTCACATAATATGGATGGTATGCTAATTGAGAGAGAAAGAATGTACAAATTACAGGATAACCCAACCTTGAAAAGACAGCAGCAGATGGCTATGCTTGGTGACAGTAACGGAGCAATGCCAAGGCAAAAAACTCACTGAGGTTCCCTGTTCTCATAGCTAGTGAGAAATTCCAAAGGAAAATTATGGAATAAAGATGACTTATGATTCAAAATTCCAACAGAATTTTCTTAATTTCTTATCTGATTCTGAGTTTTAGCAAATTGAAAACTGAAACATTCTTTGATTTTGTGTTATCATGTTTAATAAAAACTATTTAATTTTTTAATAAGCTGTGCAATACCCACTTATTCTAACCTTCATCACTATATGTTGCCATAGCAAGAATCCTTTCCTAAATAGTGACACCTGAACAAAATTTAGTCCAAATAACTGTATTTCATATCAATTACAAGCCATTACAGTAGTTGCTTTATTACCAAAATGTATTATAAAAGCTAAAAGTGACATAAAACATGTCTGAGAAATGTGCCAGAAAGAGAACGTCTGGCCTCAGCATACAGGAAAGTTGACCGATTGTACCGAAACCTTTAGCTTTATTTTTTAATTTCTTTCTTGACTTTTTTAGTTATTTTTTCCTACTTAATTGTATCATGACATCATGACTTTGCACTCCTCTTTTTTTTTTTTTTTCTTCAGTTGTAGAACCTGGGATAAATTAAGCTCTCTGAGTCAAAATAAAACAAAGTGTTATCAGTGATTTTCAGTGCATATAATATAAGCAATGAGAAACACTAAAATGAAAAAATTGCATCAGACATTTTACCTACTCTTCCCCTTCCTTATTGGGGGTGGAATGAGCGATGGGATGAAGAACAGATAGAGTTTCATGTTTGAAAACACACTATCTAAATCTTTTGGATGGGAAAAAAAGTAAGGTTTATTCCTTTTCCTGTAAGGTACATTGGATGTCTCTGTTTTGACAAGACCCAACTAATGCAAGTTACATCCTGGTGTTTCACTAAAGCTATAATGAATTTGAGAATGAAGTATGATACAAATATAATGACTATATCCCTTGAGAAAGTTAAAACAAATGCTGCCGTCAGAGAAGCCAACTTTTACAATAGTTTTTCTTTGAGGGCAGTTACTGCACCTTTTATTTCCCTCCTTCCTATTACAGCTCATCTGTGTCCCCACATTCTTACAAACTGGAAACTAACTACAGCTCATTCCACAAACACAAGGAACACTTATAAAGCTACTGCAAAGCACAAAGCTGTCCTCTAACATATTCTGATTCACTGCCTTTTATAGACAAGCATGAGATGGATCATACAGTTCTTCCCCTTTCAAATCTATAAGCTCTTTGTAAATGAGCCATGAATTAACTCATTCACCAGACTTGAGAAGGAATTCAGCATTACTATTAAAATTTTGAGAGGGAAACTGAGGCACGGATATATAAAGACTTATTAAATCTAGCTCTATTACTGTCTTACATACCCCTAAATCTTTAAAACATAAGATGATTCCTTACTCACTAGTGTTAGAGCCCCTTTGGGAAAGCCTATTTGCTCCTCAGAATGTGCTGACAGTACAAACTACAGGAAAGCGAGTCAGTGGGATGACAAAATATAGGGACAAAAATAAAGTGCTTCATGCAGGTGCGGAAACTACAATGAGAGACGTGAAAATGGAAGGGAAGAAACAGAGAGCAGGGAACAAGGAAACGATAGTGATGGCATGAAGGGAGGCAATGCTCTGAGATACTTAGCGCTGAGCATGTAAACTGTATTCAGAATAATTCAGAGTTTAATGACTGATCAGAAAAGGTTGCAAAATCTACAAGTTTGCATGGGAAAAAAAAGCATCTGTGATGAACAGCGCAGTAACAATACAACTCCAGATTCTGGTCTTTCATTCCCACAGGGCTACAGTGAACACTTTTAAAAAATTTACTGCCATTCCACCTGTCAAGTAAAATAACATGCTTTGCAGCTCTGCTTGAGACAGATGCTATTAAGAGCACTGATCAGTCCTTTCAGTACCTGAAAAATATTGTGCTGTCTTGGATACTAGCAGAAAAAAATCCCAACTTGACTTTTTTGGTTAATAGAACCTGTAAAACTTCATTAAGATGTCTAGTATTAAAGAAGCTTTACACATGTTAAAAGCAAATAAAACAGACAAATCCGGAACTGCTAATTATCTGGTATTCTTTTAGTCTTGCTTTTTACTTTTTAGAAATGTACTGCAACAGATTAAATTCTCAGTTCTTTAAAAGTAGCAACAACAGAAAAGGAATCTGCTTTGAGGGCCACCGAACAGCGACTGTAAAATCCAACTGATAGCGAGTTCCTCTCCTTTTCTGATCACTGCACAATCACAAGGTTAAGCAGCTGCTCCCAGAGAAGAGCCTTGTTTCCTCGGAGCAGTGCTTAAAGGTGCTGACCACGTAGGTGTAAATACATCTGTCTTTTGCCATTTGCAGTAATACATGCCTCCTACACTTCTCAGAGTGAGGCAGATGGTCCCTGTCCTGTCTAAATATTACACTGTACAGACTTACATTGCTATGTGTTTCTAGAAATATGAGGGCAGATGTTAAATATGTTAAACACACGCTTTGCCCCCTGGAGGTTTAAGTTAAGGCTGCTGTCTCAATTTGGTCATTTTAGGCATGCCAGGCTTCTTGGATCCTAGGCATTCCTCTTAAATCCTTGCTTTATAAATACAGCTTTTCATGTTAATTTTGTGTACTTTCATCAAATATTTTGGATGCAGAAGAAATGAAGGAAGCTCTCAGCTTAGCATTACACATCTACACGGGCTTCGCTGAAAATTATGATCCTCATTCATGAAAACTCTATTTACACAGCAGGGTATTTCCCATGACTGTTGTTTTCCCCCCTTACATAAGCCTGACAGACTATTTTAAATTTAATTAGTTTTTAAAGCTACACAAAATAATAGGACGAGGACAGTTTGTGAATAGTAAAATTTGCTTAAAGAAAACTATTAATATGAACACACTCTGAATGTTTAATATATTTAAGAATAAAAGATTAAATAAAATAATGCAGATTTATTACGTTCGCAGTAGTTGTGGCGAAGTTTGCCGATATCACCACAGCATTAAGGAAAGAGCCTTTGTAAAGGCCGCTGCATGAATAACTGTTGTAAACCAAGTGCTTTTTTAAAAATCATCATCCTCACCATTGCTCCTCTCACCCTACCTTCCCCCTGGCAGACCCTCAGGTGGCTTTTTATTTTCTTTCTATATCTTGTCCCATCTAGTTCTAAGCATCTATTCCATTTCTAGGAGTCTACCAACAAAGCCCAGAATTACATTTCTGTCCTCCTCTGACTGTACTCTTCAAGTCAACTTTTTGAAAGCTTCCCTCTTTCTGTAACTTCTTGCTTATCTCCCTGCGCATTAACCTTTCTCTGCTCCTACCTCCCTTCCTGTCCTCATCCAAGATGACACCTTCCTATACTTTCAAAACCCACCTGATTGCTAGCGGAATCTTTTTCCCTCACCTGTGTTTAAATTGTAAGCAGAAAAAAAATGCAAAAATAAGCAAGTGAAATATATGTGTGGGAGAAGTTAAACCACAACATTACCCTCATACTGTTTCTTTACTGTTTCCTAAGTCCCATTTACAATTAGCTGTGAAGTTCAGGAACTTAAGACAGCTTCTGTGCTTAGGGCAATTGCATGTTCGTAGTTCACGACTTGGCTCAACAAGCCTAATGAAATTCCTGTTTACAGCAACGAGAGCAGGACTGGATTGTTAGATAGACATATACAGACATGTATATACGTGCATACACATGTAAGCTTTAGAACATCATCATGCATACTAAGTGCACTAAACAAAACAGTAACGGATTTTACAGGATGTCCTGAACGCTCAAGCACAGAACACGGGAATTACTCAGGGAGAGAGGGAATATCCGCGAGCTCTCGCTTGAAAAATAACTCCCAGTTCACAAAACACAAGGTAAAATTCACCTCACTATTGAGGTTTGAGCAAGAAACCACTGAAGCAAGCAAGACAGCACCTGCACCCATTTGCCAAAATGCAGGAAAATGTTATGAACCTGTAGGACTCTCAATTGTTTTGTCCAACCCCATGCCAAACTTGATTTATTTTTCTTAAAAATAGAAAAGCGATCTGTAAATTATTGCATGAGTCAGACTTTTAACTAGAAAATATTCAGGGATTTGAACAACCAAAAAGTGAGAGGGAAAAAAATATAACAATCACCCACTAGTTTTATGTAGTAATTGCAAAAACTGAAGATTTGAAATTTAGCAAGAGAAAAATATCAACTGTTGAACAGTATCAATTAACAAATTTGTTACAGTTTATGAAGCCCACAAAATTTTTGTAGTAATTATAACATACATATATTTAGTAGAGCTTTCCACAATAAATATTCTGAAGTGTTTTATCGTGGCACAGTGAGAAGTACCAAAGTGCAGCTGGCTCCGGAATGAAAGTCCACATGTGAACATCATAGTACAGAACAGTCACTTCAGAAGAAAAATAAGGTCAAGAAAACAGCAGGATTAAGTTCTCTCTTTATGCTCAACGTGGCTTACTGTCTTTCCATTTCTGATAGTCAAAAATCATTTCTGCTTGAAAAGTGTGGAAATCAAAATAAACAAACTTTTTAAAAAAAAAAGTAAAACCATAACTTATTCTGATTGAATACAGCTCTGCTTATGTTTCATACCAATTCCTGGCATGAAACTCTCCTGATGTCAGTGTACAGTATTTCCCATACGGTAGATTGCAAGAAAATGACCCACCTAAATGAATACTCCTGAATTTTTAGAGATTTGTTTTCAGGTTTTGTTTACTTATCTGACACTGGTTTTCTTTTCTTGTCATCTCTTCCCCCCCCCCTTCTGTTGCCATTAAATTACATACACTGAAATTAAAATAAGGAATAAAACTAAGTATCACTACTAACACAAATTATTTCCATATTAATTATAAAGAACAACGTTAAGAAAGGTTTGTGCAGATACACTTACCCTGTGCGTTTGGTGATGGTCCCTAATGTCATTGGCTGTTTGATTTGAGCAAGAGGCAACACCACAGTCAAACTTGGAAGAGGCAGGAGTCGAGGGTTCCCAGGATTATTGTTTGTGAAGTTATTGTAAGTGTCTTGGCTGTTCAATTTACCTTGATGGGATAGAGACGTAATAAAATACATTATTGGATTTTTTTTTCTTTGTTTATCATTTCTAACAATTGCCTGAAATAAGCCATTGTCAAAAAAAAGGAAAAAAAAAAAGAGAGAGAAAAAGAACTAACGAGCTCTTACTGTAAGCAAAAATGTATCTATAAAAGTCATCTTCATTTGAGGTAAAAAAAAAAGACAATGGAAGCAGCAAGTATTTATTTTTATATATAGGAATAAGGTTCCCTTCCATGGAAAGAAAATTATTCCTGCTGCTCGCCTGGCAGTTTTGTTCACCAAAGCGTTTTTGAGTTCGGTTTGAAGAACAAACTCTGGATTCCAATTCTGTATGGGGGGGAAAAGAAGAAAAAAAAAGAAAAAAAAAAGAAAAAAAAAAGAATTTTCTGGAAGGGAACTATTTTCCTAAAGTACCACATACAGTGTTGGCAATTGAAAGTCCTGAAAAGGTCGCTTTTGTTGTCTCTACGGATAAAGGCACACATAATAGTAATCTGCTGAACTAAGACTGGAGGAAAGTAACAAGTAACTATACAAAATAAAGCCATGCCAAACTACAGGTAAAAATCAAGAAAGTATCAAAAAAGTAACCAACTTTAAATTCATTCAAAGAAGAAGAAGAAGAAGAAGAAAACAAAACGTAGGTGCTCAAAAAAAAGGAAAGGAAAAACATAACAAAAAAATCCCAACAACCCTAAATTTAGCTTGTTTCAAAGAGGTCTGTGCTGGATATCCGCCCAGTTTGGATACGCTTTCTTACTTTCTGTATCATTCTGTAGTCACAACCTTTCATTCTTCAGTTAGAAAAGGAAACTAGCTACAAATTTCATGGACAGTAAAGAAAGAAATGTGAAGAAACCAAAGAAAGAAGTTAAACAAAAAAGGGGCCAGTCTGTTTATAACAGAATCAGAAGTACTTTAAATAGACAAGCAACCATGAATTAAAAGGTTTAGATCATTAACTTGTTTTTCTGTGTTCCTATAATGCTGTGAAACGCTGGCTTTGTTCTTAATCAAAAGGGAGCCATATTGGGAATTAGGTTCCTAAACAACCGATGCATTCTACACAGATATTATACAAATCCCAGGCCAAATCCATACAATCTGACTGAAGAGCAGCCACCTTTTTTCAAGGAAGAAAAACAGCACAGAAAAGGGTTTCTCACAGGAAGCTGCCTGAAAAGCTTTAATGGTACTTCAGCTGGATTGAAAATAGGAAAAGGAAGGCGGAAAAATCTTAATGAATGTCTCATCATCCTAAAGACACTCAATGCTTCCTTTACCCTTCTTTTAATACTATGTAACTGTAAGCTTAGGGGTTTTATTTGTTTTTTCTACAAAGTCCATAGACCTCTGCATCTTAGAAAAGCACAATAACAAAAATGATGAAATTACAAAGTGTATTTTGTGTTAAGTATCTGGCCTGAACATCGGTCAATACATTTTAAGAGAAATAGCAAGGCTTCAATGAATAACAAGCCTATTGAAGTCTCAGAGAGCAGATTTCATTAATAGCAATTTTCCTGCACCAACTTGGAATAAAAAGAAACAGGGAAGAGGAAAAAAAAAAACAAAAACCAAAAACCACCCCCAAAAAAACAGCTCAGTTTTAAATTAAAACCGAGATGCAAATAATTTTTTTAAGATTAGTTTCATAATGCATTCTTGGTTCTTGTAGAAAGGAGTATGAATAGTTTTCTGCATTATTGTCTAATTAGTTACTGTTGCATGCAATCAAGGCCTCTCTGAAAGTGTTTCACTCTCCAATATTCACCATGAGCAACTGCACGCTACACAGCAAACAGCAACGGTATCTACAGAGGGGGCTCCAAATGTCTGTAATTTGTTTTCTTTTACTTGTTAGGAATATAATGATTAACTATGAACTACTGAACCAAATGACTGTGTTGTAACAGTCCTCTCCCTCTCTCTCAAGGCACATTTAATTACTCAGTGCCCTCTGCTCCCAACATCGTGTAGTTTTCCATATGCAAAACCTTCAGTTGATTCAATAGAGTATTTGCATGCAGAGAACTGAGGCATTTACAGATGCATCCTACGCAAGGATGAGCTGCTTTATTTTCACACAAGTTGAGGAATCCCAAGGCAATTAAGGATACTCAGAAAACTGCAGGATTAAGTCACACTTAGGAGTTTTTTATTAATTGCAGCAACAACATCCTACAAATTTTTAGGCTCACATGTAAGAAAAGAAAACACTAAACAAATAAAAACCCCTAAACTATACAGCAAGAACTGAAAATGTGCACAAGAGATGCTGAATGGGACCATAATTTAAGGGATTCCTTTTTGGAAAAAGCATTTAGGGGTCAAGCATTTCATTTTTAAATGTATGGCTTAGTCTGATGTATACAAACATCAATAAAAAAAAATTAACTAAACCAGAGATCTTAATGCACAGCACTTCACAGCACAAATATGACAAAAAAATTCAGCTATGACAAATGGAAAAGCTGTAAATACCTAAGGTAAATCCCAATAACTATTGCCTGCCAATCTATATTCTCTGCAGCAACATTTAGTTGCTTAACTGCAAACAAATGCAATTAAAAGTGATAAAAGTAAAAAAATTAAAAGTTGGAATGCTAAAAAAAGGAGACAAATTTTGGCAGTAAAGTTTTTCTTGAAAATCTGACTAGAATAATATTAAGATGGTGCGGATGAGTAAGGTTAAAGAAAATTATACTTAACAGAAAAAGTAAAAATATTTGTTTCCATTTTCACTGAATTATTTTTAGCTATTTTTATGATGGAAATGTTCTATACTGTTATATCTTCATTATATGTTGCCTCAGACTTATCAGAGAGGTACACGCTTGTCGTCTTAACTGCATAGCCCTGGGGATCCAGTAAATGCACTCTGTGACTCGGGCTGTTCCTTTCCTAAGCGTTCAGCAAAAGCTGTATTGTGCATTCTGAATTTCCTTGGAACAAAACAGCATCACACATTACATTTAGTAAGTCATTTTAAAACCCCGTAATTTTATGGTGTGCTGTTGCACCCATCCAGAAATTCGACAAAGTCGCCCTCCGTTCCTCCAGCCCTTATAAGTAGGAAACTCCTCCTGCAGTAGATGGGAGTTGTGTGTGCGCAGCGCTGCCGTATCAGGCCAAGAGAGCACAAAGAATGCAGTCAAGCATCAACATTATTCCTACAGCTCAAGCAGTTGTTGATTCACTTGTCAAAGGACAAGCAACAAATAAGCCAAAGTTTAATTCCGCTAGAAATATCAAATATTTTTCATACAGCAGAATCCTGTACTCAAATTACCTTGCCACATGTGGACAGTATATGTTCATTCTTGTAAGGAAATATGTATGTTAATAACGAATAAACCCCTGGAATTACAGCTTCAATAGAGTAGCTTCACTTAGCACTGACAATTTAACTTTAAATGCTAACTTGGTTGTATACTGACAGCTACACACAAATCACATCCTATTGACTATTCAAGGAATACTTTCTATTGCAATTAATTTAGAGAAAATTAATCATCATCATCACAACTTCACAGCAAGCGTGCCCCCTCAAGAATCAGTCAGAACATTTTCAGTAGAGCGTCCCGAGCAATGGGGCACCTTCCCTTGGTAACGGCTGGAGCATGAGCTTAACAGCCCTCAGGAGCCCATGCAAGGCCAGTCCTTTCGCTTGAGTATTTGCCTTTCCACGGGCTGCCACGGAAGAGATTTTCAGGTGACAGTTCAAGAGCTGTGCATGGAATACATTAAAGCTCGTTTAGGCTAAGGCTCATTTTCCCTGTGTACATCCTCCCGTTTGCCTGCACTCCCTCTCCAGCGTGGGCCCTGCTCAGGGCACAGCCGAAAGGAAGCAAATGCTTTATTTTCACTCAGATATTACAGACTCAAGGTCCAAATTCCTGATCACAACTAAACCCAAGCTAAAAAAACCTCCTACAGTTAATCCTAATTCAGCCTTTTAGACTTCCATTGGAGAAAAAGAAAAGAAAATAAAAAGTCTTATGTCTCAATTTAAGCTGTTGATAAATCTCTTACTAATTTTACTATGGGACTTGCAAGAAGCCGAGGATGTCATGGCTTTGGCAGTCTGACAGCAGAAGTTTATTTACAAGTGCATCATGAGCGTGGATAATTGTTGCCTACCGAGACAGGGAAATCACCATCAGTCAGTACCTGCCTGCTGAGCCTCTGCCACAAAACCGCCATCGTACACCCACCCAAAACCCGAGCCACACTTTTCCAGACGTTTTATTCCACAAATACTCAAAGGAAAAATGGATTAAGTTGAGGATAAAAGTGAAGAAAGAAAACAACAATGGGCTTTGTTGTCAGATGGAGGGAGCGGCTGCCGTGCTGGCCTGGCCAGGGTGTATTCCCGAGGCAGCCATCATTAACGGACTCACTTCCACCGAGGAAAAAAGGGAGGCCTGAAAGTGCCGGACAAAAGAAATCCCAGCAGACAAAGAAAAAACAAATTAAAAGCACCATTATAAAACACAGATGCTATAAGGAAAATAAACTTCACAAGATTTACTGGTTTTTGACAAAGCTGGACATCTGTGGAAAAGACATCAGGAGCAGCTCCTGGTCCGGCCCAGCCAGGCTCGTGGCCTCGCTGCCTCGCCATGGCCCATGGCCGCCTCGGAGCCCGCTCCACGGCCCACACACCTCCACCACCTCAGCAGGAAGCTATTGCTGGCTACAATTGTTATTTACAATCATTGTTAAACCTATACAATACTCTTCAAGGCCTGAATGTGAGATTTCAACATCCGATCAAATCACACAGTTCTAAGTTTTCAAAGTGCATTTTTGTATATGAAAGGAAAGCTACACTTAGGGGAAAAACATGCTAGACTTGTGAGCTTGTGACAATGTATAGAAAGCATTCAATCCACTGAAAGCAATTAATACAGTAAACTTGTCCTCTTCTGATCAACTAAGAGCCTTGATGAATTCAGGCCAGATTTCAAGTTGGTCAGCATTTGAACGGAGTGCTTCAGGTCACTGCTGTCAGAGATCTTCTCAGAGGATAGAGGAAGAAAAACATCCTGATTTTTGCAGCTACTAATGACATAAATACACATCAAAATGCAGCACGGCAGCTATATTCCCCACCAGCCCCCAGGAGCTCATCTGTGAATACAGCACGGTGCGGCCAGTGTTCCGCAAAGAGACTTTGCTGGATCCTGAAAGAATTCTCTTGACGCAGCCCCACTGACCGCTCTGCTGTTACTTTCCCCTTCTCTTTAGCCCACCCACAGCACCACACTAATGCAACCAAATCACCTCTTACCTGCGGTGAACCCAGCTCCGATACCTCGGCACCACAGACCCCAGCCCCGCACGCAGGCAAAAGCCTCACCCCGTCGGAGGGAAAGGGAACCCAGTAATTCCCAACCCAGCTTAAAACCAAAACTACATCCCAACACCTCAGGGGTGCAAACACCAACTTGCCACCAAACTGAAATTAAATCATTTTGCCCAGTAAACTTCCCCTGGGCAGTTTCGATTGCATACAGCAGGTCTCCTCATTCTGGGGTTGTGGGATCCTCTTTTGCACAGAGAAATCCCACCCTGTTGATGAGCAAGGTAACAGGACCTGGCCCAGAGAGTTTTTCTGGCAGGAACGATCATGAAGATTCTAGTTTCTCTACATACTTCACGTGAAAAACTAAAGTGGCACCGAGCACCTCTCAGCCTCAAAATAAAATGATTCTATGTTGATTTTTTTCATTTTTCTTCCATTACTCCAATACAAAAAACTTAGTAATGCAGTGTTATTAAAATTCAAAACCCACTCGATCAGCTTTTATATCTTACAGTATTTATCAGACTGTATTTCAAAGTATACCACGCAGTCTACTGACATTAACACTACATATAAACATCTTTAATTTGGTAAATAAAACCTCAGTAACTCGAGGCTATGCAGTCACGTGGAGGCCGAGTTGTAAGAAAATGAACTGTGTTTGGCCATTATTTCTGTTCAGTGTAACACTGAAGGTTCCTCAACTAAACATTCACTAATCATACAATGCAAGGGAAATAAAATCCTTTCTAACTGGCAGACAGAAAATGGCAGGAAAAACAGAAGTGTCATGGATGTGGTAGTTTATTTTGCTTTGCTTTTTATTCAATACAAAATTTTCCCGGATGAGAATGGAAAGCTTCCCAGCTTCAGTTCCAAGACTTTCACCCTCGTTTCTGACCTTTTCTCAGACATGTTCCAGTATAATCTGTAATCTACTACAGTCGGAAGAGGAAACAGCAGCGCCCTGGTGAGAAACGCTGCCTTGTGACCTGAATAGAGAAGCCTGCGGAAGCAATGCTGGCTCGCAGGAGTCGTTTGGAAGAGCTTGACAGACAAACTCAATAGCGTCCCGAGGAACACACTCAACAACTACAAGCGCTAATTACTGCCAAAGTGGGCTTTTTCTTTTATGTTTTGTTTTATTCAGCCAAACGTGTTTTATCTTTCTTTGTAAAATGTTACACATCTTCCTAGAAAAAGTCAGGAAACTAATTATTTTTGTTAACGATCACTTCTAAATTAAAGTTACATTGCAATTTCCTTGAATTGTATCCTACCAAATTTACCCTCATTTCACACCCTAACCCTCAGTATTCCCAATACAATTAGACTCATTAAGGAAGAATATTATGTATCAGCTACAGCATGTATATGCACATGATCTAGCTCCTTAGAGCAAAATTTTCTCTCAGCTAAACTGGTGTAAGTCCAAAATCTATCACTAACTTAATTCCATTGAAATGGATGGGAGAATATAATGCAGCCAGTTGTTTTCATAATGTTTAAAACCACTTGATATTGAACCTTTTGAAACACAGCTGCACTAAATCTCATGATTACCCTAAGAAAGCAGAACTTTCTCTCTATTTGCATCCAGGAAAAGGCATGTGATGGTGACAGGCGAGCTTGTAAGTCAGAATACTCTGCCGAGACATGCAAGCGCCAGTCCAAGTGTCTCAGCCACCGATGAGACAGAGTCCTCTGCCCTCTCACCCGAGCTCCTTGAACTTCAGCTCTTCCAACTGCTCGTCAGCATCATCCACTCAAAATCTGAGTATGGCCTCATAATATTCCTTTCCTCCTTCTCAAGTTTCTCCTTCTACTATTTTCAGTTTCAAAAAACTTTGTCTCTCAGTTATAAAGCATCCCACTGATACGCAAAAATCTCCTCTTGTCCTTGGCCAAGCTTGGAAGAGAGAAGGAACTGCCGTGACCCCTTTGCTGCCTGTTATCCTCTACCTGGCCAAAGATGGATTAGGAAAGAACAGTTCAAACCTCAAGCTCTACCAAGGATTTGAACCCATCATTTACTTCCGCAATTAGTGACATACGGCTGGCCACTTCGCCTACCTCCATGCATATTTCTTCTTTTCCTACATTGACAGTCCAGAGGAATCTGAAAGGAAAAGAAGCCACTTCTGCTGGAACAGCAACAGTGTCCTGGGCCCCATGGCACCTCTCAGAAGCAGCTATGAGGACATCCATAGTGCTAACTGCCTTGTGTAAAAAATATCTCCTTGAAAATCTGAAACAAATGTCTGCTTCTTCCCTTGCTGCTTCCCCTCCTCATTTTGTACAGATTCCAGTTTGCTGTGCTAAAGTTCCTCAAAGAGCTGCACAGTAAAGGTGCCTTGAAGCATTTCCTTAGAAAACAACCCCTCTACCACCACACACGCAAGTCTGGCATAATAATCATCTTTCAGGACTTATTTAACTAAAAATATTGTTGGTGCAAAGCTCAAGTCCATTTATGGGCAAAACTCTCCTTGAAGTAAAAACAACAACAAAACTTGTTTGCCAGCTGTTGGCTCCAGGCTTTGCACGGCCATAAAGCCGGCAGCAGCAGCAACACTTCAGCTGGTTTGCGCCAGATGGTGGTTACTGGGAAAATCAACCAAATTGGCCTTTCTGCTCCTAGGTCATCTCCAGTAAAAGCCAGCCACAGGCAGGGAGGGGTCCAGACGCTGCCATCCTATTTGTACCAGACCTTGCACCTTCAGCTCTTCACAGATTAAAAGACTGCAAGATTAGTTTCTTGTAACTACTATGGGTATAGCTCCGGAATCTTTTGCGAAGAAAGAAATGTGAAGGTTGCCCTGCCTATCCTCCCCAACGTGAGACCGTAAGCCAGCTCTGGACTAGAAGCTGTAGCTGTAGCTACCACAGCACTGGACTTGAGTTTGCAAACTCTTCCGAGGAAAGGACTATGTGAGCTCAGACGCTCCACTAATGAGGTTATCGCACAGGCAGCTTCTAGGCACTGTGTAGAGACTCCGTTACTCCGATTTCTTGCACATGGGAATTTTACTAACACTGTCTGCTGGTGAATGATGAAGCGCTTGAGAAAACAAGTATGCACTATTACTGCCCCTTGTCATGCCTATCAATCATAACTCATATCAACACAGTTCCGAATTCAAAGCCTTCTTTCAGGGATGACTCCAAGATGCTTCAGCATTGTGAACTTGAGAAAATTTGTGTCTCCGTCTTCTCTTCCAAGTGATACAGAATAAAATGATCTCTATGAACTTAATTTTTTTGTATTGGGACAACAGTCAGAAAAACTGGTCAGCTTGTCTTAGAACCTGGAAATAACTAGTCTAGGAATTTCTGAAGGACACCTCTGTATGCAGCTGTGTTGGGTGAGGACATACAGAAAGTTTAATAGCAGCCCCTTACCCAAAGGACTTGGTTTAATAGAGTTTAGTATTGAAGATACACTACATGTTAACACAGTTGTGGCTTTTTTGTTAATACGCTTGTGGCTTTTTTTCCCCCCACCTTTTTACCTATGCCTTATTCTCCCTTGCTCTAGCTGCAACAATTAGCACATAGAGTTTAGCATCTGAATTCAATCCAGGTTGAATACACAGTATTTATCTCAAGTTATGTGAAAAAAAAAAAGTGCCTTGAGAACAACTGCGTATGAGAACTTGATAATAATATCCATGGATAATTATAATAAATGGCTTGTCTGAAACACCCATAGAATAGGAACTGAAGTAAACCATAGCGATCTCTCTCCCTCTTCCACCCACCACACACCCTCAGCAGCTCTGCTCTTTTACCCATGACCGTTAAGGATGTTTTCTGGCTCTGTGACAGCATCGTGACTCAGGTCATGAGAAGTGTCAAAGATGCATTTCCTTGAGATGGGAAAAAGCAACTGATTTTAACAGCCCACAAAGACTAAGCAAAAAGAATAAGCCCAATCAGCATATTTAAGGGTAAAGATAAACCTTTTAAAAGATACAAGTATATTTTATTTCCAATCTTAACGCTTACATTTCTTTCCATAAAGTGTTTACGTTTTTCAGACTACCAAAAATGCACAGTTGATTTAAATGCCTTACTTAAGAATAATAAACTGAAAAAAGACAACAAGGGCAGCACCGTTCACTGCATAATCAGTCACTGATCTTATACACAGGGAATCTGATTCAGGCTGCAGGCACGAGGAGGGATCAGCCCTGGCTTCCCTCTCAACAGCAGCTGTGCCCCAAATGCCCACTGCCAGGGGAAGCAGAAGGTGTCTGGGCTTCAACTCGGCAGGTCCATCAGATAAAATGATTGCTCCCACCAGCTCCCGTCCCATTCCTTTCCCTCGCTGGTTACAACACAGAGCTTCACATGCTTTCATCTTCCTTCATGCCAAACCTTACTTGTCATGCAACACCCTCAATACTTAAACCTCCTTCTTCAGCTGATACGGTCTCTTGAAAAACTCTAGATTCTACTTTCTCACCTTCTGATCAAACATATTACAGGCTTGTATCAGGTGAGCAAACCTACTTTTTGTCATTTCACTGATCGCAGCTCCGTCAAGCCACTTACGTTCCTTGACCCACCAATGAATTTCTGGCCCACGCTGCCTCCCCTGTACCAAACCTCTCTTCTCCTGACCTAATCCCAGCCTTTCCCCTTCTGTGCTTTGGACACAAACACCATTCAGAAAACCTTTCCTGCATCATTCCTTCAGCGAGCAGCTCTTTTCAGCTGGCTTCTTGTTACAAGGCTCAATCTTAGTGACTGCTTTTATGCTGATCACACTCTTTTCTCCTTAAAACACAGTTCAGCTGTACACAAGTGTATCTAGTCCTCTGCACAGACACATAAAGCATCCTGAGAAGCCATAAAGCAGTTGAGCCTATTCCTTCTTGTGCATCACTAATATCACCATTTATCAATTTCCAATTGGCAGGGACTGCAAAACCCTATCAGAAGCGACGCATAATCTGCAGGATGTCTTTATTACTCTCCGTGCACAAGAAGGAAATACACTAGCCTGTCTTTTATACACCTGGTTAACTGGTGAGATTTGCAGATGGAAAAACACCGCTTTACTGTAAATTAAGAGGAAGTAATCGAGGGAGCAATTTACGTAACAAGAGTCCCAAATGTCATTTTATTAAGTCATTTTCAGAGGAACACTTAAAAATCCAGTCACCACTTCTCCTTGGCCTCCCTCTGTACATGCCTCTGACACATCAACGCTTGACCCTATAGAAATTTTCTTCAGTTTGATGTTACCAAGGCTGAAATCATCCATCTTGACAGGGAAACTTCAGTGGGACGCTCACATCTGTGGTAATCCAACTCCTCTCTGCCTTCCACCTTCCTTTCACCTCGCGATCCATCTTTGACGTCGCAGTCTCCTGTGCACTGCCTGTTACTTCCCCTCCGCCTGTCTGCCCACAGTCTTTCTGAAACAGTTTGCTCTGACCACTGCCATGGCATTTGCTGTGCTAAATCACTCAATCATATATTTTTACACTTCATATCTCAAGAACTGCAATTCCCTTCTGATGTCAGTCTCCTTCAATCTTCAATTTATCTGGAATACTCGCAACTCCTTTTTCAAATATAAAGGCAAATATACATTTGCCTCAGTCTCAGACCTACACTGTTTACAAAAGCCCACTTCTAAAACACTTGATGTACAGACATGAACTTCCCTTGTGACAGAATTTATCAGTCTACTTCCCTACTTATCTGAAGGGAATGGATCTTTTCCTTCCACTTCAGAAACTATCCAAAATATACCACCCACTTCTTTCACCCCACTGATTCTCTATACATAAAAAAAAAAAAAAAAAAAAAAAAAAAAAAAAGGCGGCAGCTAAAACCACAGCTCATTTACAACCAGTAAACTCCTGGCCAGTACCCAAATTGGTGCTTATGGTCAGCTGTTCATACCTCTTCTCCCCTGCTCCACGTGTGTAATCTGGGGGCTGCTGTAACCGACGGGCTCCCGGGGGCTTCTGCGTGCACTTCCACAGCCAAGAGGCTTCGCATAACCCTGGGACCTTTCCAGAAGGGAATAATGGGCTCTAAAAGTCATTAGCAGAAAAGTCCCACCAGGTAATTTTTTTTTTATTTTCCAATTGCCTTATAAAATGTAAAGAGAAACTTCAAACCAGACCGTGAAATTAAGAGAATCGCTACGCATTTTAGGCTGCCCATTGCCCAGTGAACGCGGAGGGTTTATACGAGCAGCTCAGCGACCGCAACGTAAATTCTCCCTGCGCTAATTAAAAAGAAGGTCTATTCCCATTAGCACCATTTGGTAAGTGTTTGACATGGATGATCAAACAACCAGGAGCGCCCTGATGACTTTGTTAGGGCTCATCGGTACGAACGAAGCCAGGTACAATCGCGACGCAAATTCTCCCGACTGAAATAATCGCTCCTAAAAGTGACCCAGCGGTCGGGCGGGCGGCAGGAGCAATAACCGCTCCCCTTCCCCAGCCCCGCCGGGCAGGAGCGCGGGAGGGCGGGGCTGGCCCCGCCCCGGCCCCGCCCCGGCGGAGGCATCGCCGGGAGGAGAGCGGCCCCTGCCGGGGGCCCGCCCCGCCGCGCCGGGCAGAGGCGGCGGCGCCTTTCAACACCACTCAGGGCAAAGAGTGATGATGTGGAAAAAAGGATTTGTAGACAAATTTCGAGTTCGAGACGAAGCTGGAAAAGCAATGATTTGAAAGTACGTTTACATAAAAAAAAAACCCCAGCCAAGTGCGATGCTGCGGAAGAGTGCAATGATTAAACAAGCAGCAACATTAAAAGTACATTAAAAAAAAAAAAAAAAATCAGGCCTATTCTGCAGCTTGCTTTAATGTTTCTGTACATTTATAAAAGCTATTTTCTGTCGAGAGAAGCTGCAATTTACAGAGAGAAGAATTAAAGCTTAACAGAGGCTTTTCAAACAACTGTTTTCAAGCCGTGTTTACAGTGCCAGCTCTCCAGTTCAGCTTTGGAAAGGAACTGCCCTCCAGTGCTTTAAGTTATTATACAGTTAATTTTCTTTGAAACTATTTTTGTCTGCCTCTCTCTAAATAGGTGGTTTCTTAAGTGAGTGTTACTTAAAGGAAACCAATCTGTTTTTCAGGAAGGGCTGATGATGTCAGTCCTTTCAACTCTGCTTTCCCATAAGAATTCTTCTAGTAAAAGGAGTTTCACTCTGGGAAATAGTGAAAAGTGACATGAAAATATTTAAAGCATCTCAGATTGCATGTTTATCAAAATTCTAGTTTTATGCTTGGATTTTAATCATGTTGCAATTGCAACGAATGAAGGAGAAGTGAGAGAAAACGCTTTCGATTTCTAAAATCTAAAAAGATCTTTGCAATGAAAAATGTACTACACTAAAATATTTACAAAGAGCTAAATACAAGTCTGAATGCAATATATAAAGAACAACGTGTTTTTCCATAATGCTAAATTTATGTACTCCATTTCAGCGTAGGTATTACATCTGAAACAGAACCTCTGCGTATTATGAATGGTCTTTCGGCAAAACTACACCATCCAAATAAATATTTCAATCCCCAACAAAATGACAAGACAAATTCAGAGGCTATCATACTATTATTGAACGGTTTAGTAGGTGTGGATGTGTACCCACAGGTCCAATGTGTGCTTAACTTACTACACCATTGCTTGTTCTGATACTGGAAATTCCTGCAGTCAGCAACAGCAAAAACCTCCGAGTAGAGCTAGAGAGACTTTAACTTACTGGTGGTGCCAGGAGTAACAGTAACAACATACTGGAAACTTTAATTTGCAGAATAAAAATAATAAGAGTTATATAGCGCTTTCAATCTTTCAAGTAAAGCATTACATTTTCAGAGCTAAATGCTCCTTGCTATTCACATACAGGTATCCTGAAGATAATAGGGGATACATTTGTGTAATCAAGGACATCGTTCTAACTACTCATCCATTAATCCACACAGTGTACCTGTGAGTACCATAAACACCATTTTATACAAGTAAAAAGGTCACATAAGGCCATACTCTACCCTAACGTTTGGCCCCACAACCAACCGATGTCGTAATACTCTTGTAATAGTAAAAACCCATAAAAGGGTCCCAACCTAACTCAGGTATTACTGACAACGCGCTCCGGCAATCCAAGGGAATGACAAAAATATAACCTCCCTGGATTAACAGCCAGAATAACCCAAACAAAATCTGTGTTAGCTATAAAGGCTGCAAAGGAAATATCTCTTTATCATCCTCGATTTAACAGTTTACTTCATTCTGCTAAAAAGAACAAAGCCAAACTATGATTCATTTGGAAATGAAATCATCCCCCACCCCCAGTAAAGGCGTGCACGGTGCGGGTAAACAGTTCCTAGGGTACTCCAACAAAATGTAAATAGACTGCTACTATATACACAGCAAACAGTTTCAGTTTGAAACTAGGAGTTAAAAAACAAGCGAGCAAAATATTACAGAGCCTGAACTCTGAAAATATTTACAAGAACAAAAGCTAATCACAAGTTAACATCGATAGGTTACAATTGCTAATCACAAAAGCAGATAACGAGCAAGCGCTTTGCTCGCAGAAGTCCGCTGCTTTGGCCTAAGGTTGCGGCGATGCTATTGTAACACGAAAGAAATATTAGCAGAAGGATTAACAGCAGTTTTTCTAACTTAGGGCTTACCGAAACCTTTCTAGATTGCAAAGGACATAAGAGGAAAATTGTGATGACATGGCTCCACACAAAAAAATCCTCCAGAAATAAAACCAGTTTATCACAATCTTCTGTGAATCTGTCACTTAATGAACAGTTTGTCCCAGCGTAATGGTGCTCTCTGGGATATGATCTCCGGGTTTCTTTCCACTGTAATCGGCTGCATTTAGAAGGCTGATTAAGGAAAGTAACAGCTATTCTTCTTGAAGAAAACTCTGAACTTCAAGTAATTCCACACATGGGGAACACAGAGATTCTTACTCGTGTTACACAGTAAAAAGCTGATAGACAAAATCAGCTGAATAAAATTTACCAAAGGTCACACAGTGAGTTAAAAGTAAAGCAAAGAATTAAACCCAGAACTGCTCTTTTCTGTTCTGAGCACTAAGTCCTGTCAGCAGACGGCCATAACTCCTCCAAATAACAATAATTTAACATTTTAATATGATAAGGAGCTGTTACAATCTGAGTAAACACATCTTAGATCACAAATTAAAATAATCACTGGTCTCTGGCTAATCCAGCTGCCACACACACACACGCACAAAGTCCTCCGCTGAAAGTCACTGTGAACTTCAGGTATTTTTTTTTTCCAAGTTGATGATAAATGGCTTTTTATAAAAGGTACATAATATGGTTTAATATCCTGCCTGCCTTCAGCCAGGTAAACTGAAAGATTACTGAAATTAAAAAGCAGCAATAAGATTATGAAAAACATTACAATGTTTTACGAAATTGATTATTTTAAACGAAACTATTTTGTCTTTTTTTCTGAGTTGTTTTTTTTTTTTAAGACAACTCTGCTAACTCCTCCATACAATCCCCACAACTTGCTCATGGAAACCTTTTGCGTGAAGGTCTGCAAGTTACCAACACGCAGTCTTAGTACGTGTCCAGCTTCAAGCCCTTCTACACTGTGAGAAAGTGAGGAGCACAATCTGGGTGAAGTTCTCTGGGAAATGAAGTTACCTCCCTCACTTTCTCAGTGCCCATCTGCAGCCTTCAAATGGAGTTAATTGTTTAAGCAGAGCTACTTTTCAAGTAATGATGACTGCACAAAGATCTTGAAAAAAAAAAAACCTGGTTTATTTATATTTCAAGACAAACATTTGAAAACTGAAGCCTTAAAACTCTTGAGACACTTCCATAAATGCTGCTCCCTCTCTCTCAGTAACTCGTCCATGCATGTCTTCCTCCTACCTAGAAAATCTGTCCATTACTGAGGATCCTACAGCAAATGGAACTGCTGTTTCTTCTTTAAGGAAAAAAAAAAAGCGTAAAATCTATTCAAAACTTCAAATGTACCTACGAGTACTGTAAAGGCAACGACTTACTGCAATTTCCCTTGACAGAAACCAGAATTGGTGGGATGAAAGCTACACAAATTGATAGTTCCTTCCTCTCCTCTACGTGATGTCAACAGTTAAAAGGGACTGGATGTGCCATAGGAAACCCTACAGCACTCCCCGGCCTGTGTCAAGCCTGCCATGCTGAGCTGCTGTACGACGATGAGAAAGTAAAATGGGAGATACAGAAATGTCTCCCAGGAGGAGGAAACTACAAATCACGTTTTGGGTGCCTTCCAGTGGCTCCAGGCAGAAGAGCATGGCTCCAGAACAGCTATGCAGAAAACTTTGTTTAGAAAGGTCCAAAGAAAGGAGAAAATACAGAGGCTTCTTCTGAGACAAGTCTGGTTCCCTTAATAATCAACGAGTCATAAAAATGTTCCTTTGATTCAGAAATCCCACAAAGGTTCTCTCTATAGCAGCAAAGATGTTGACTATGACAGCACATAGTTGGGCTTTCACAATTGCTTCCAATCCTACTCATAATTAGGGAAGAGGGACTGTTCCTTGCCATTTTTAATACTCTCAGACTGGAAATGGGTGGCTACCCGTACCAAACTGCTATTTAAACTTTCACTTCAATGGAAGCTGTGACTTACTCTTAATGGAAAGGAGGGGTAAGGATGCAGCAAATCCCGAATCCAAACAAAGCAGCTTCTAGTGCAGACCTCATGAAAGAGAAGGGCAAAAAGAACAGCAAAGATGAAACTGAAAAAGCTGGGACAATGATGACATTTTTAGAGGCTCCCCTTCACGTCCTTTTATTTTCTCCAAAGCATGTCCACCACAGGAGTAGGATGTACAGATCAATTCTTACAGATTTTTTTTTTTCCTTTGCACATTATTTGTCACATCGCTCACACACACTCAAAAAAGTGGACAAGAATCTATGCTACCAACTTCACATTGCCTCATTTCCACGTTTCTCCCCAAACAGGATTTACTGTGACTATCCAGATGTGCTTCATGATCATCGAGACCGATGAGGAACAAGACTTTTAGGTAACTGCATTTGAGTATAGTCCAGGTTACTGACCTTGTGCTCGACGGAAACAAAACTTGAAACCTAAAGACCCCAAAACTTTCAGTTTAGAGTGGAAATTATTAACACATCTGAGATAGCATAGTTTACTTAAGCAAGTTGTAAAACTAGAACCATCTTTCTGAAGTATTTATGCCTCGGCTCATTCCTATCTGCATACGTTACATACTTTTGCACAATACCCGCAGCACCGTATTTTATGAAACTCATTTTTTAGTGGCACAAACGATGTGGGCGAACAGAACGAACCAAATCAATTCTTGCAATCTCCAGTAAAATCAACATTTCTGTTGTTCAGGCTGTTAGCAAATACTACTGAAACATAAAGCTGGAAGACTATGAAGATCTTTAGGCCAGAATATCCAAAGGTATTCCAGAACCAAATCTTTTTGAGTGAGGCAGCTACACAGCAGGTACCGAGGACATGGGCATTAGTGACTTACGGGGAAAGGTTTCCTGACAACGTAAATGGGAGAAAAATAAGAAAAAAAAAGGGATTTACCATGGAGCGGTGAGCCAGACGGGCTGCTTGAGAGGCCTGGAACAGGGCTACAGCGTCCTCCTTGTTTAGATGTCAGCTCTTGCTCGATCTCTTCCAACCCTGCACTCTTTTGGAATCGGCTCATGCGATTTACCACCCGAGGTGACATGTGTGTTCGGACACAGGGCTGGCCACCATAAGGATTGATAGGGAACACATGGGAAGTGCCACGAAGCGTGCTGACCACAACCCAACGACAGTCATGGCTGAAGGAGATATCCTGTACCTAGAAAAGAGAGGAGTGAAATGGGAACGTGGTCATCAATGTGCACACATCTAACAAAGGGAACGGGCTACCATGTTTTAAACAAACACAAATCTTAATTGGAAAGGTGAACAAAACCCCCTAAGTTTAGGCAATAACTTGAATTCTTGCATATGTACCAATGAACTTAGTATGCAGTATATATTAAATATATAAGTTCCAAAGTTTGTGTACTTTCCAAAATATTCTGGGATTATTCTTTTCAACAGACCTGAACTTAGAAAAACAAACCATGCTGCAAAGTACTACAGGAAGCCACAAGAGCTTGGTGTAATTTTCAAATAGAATTTATTTCTAAAAAGAGTTGGAAAATAATTTCATTTACATGTTTTGTTATTTGCTTGTTTACTTTAATTTTTAGAGATCACTCAAAAAGGGGAAAAGGGAGGGATGAGAACAAGCGGGAGATCTCACCACTGCACCTGATTTTGACAAATACTGGCACTCAAAATTTTAAGTCAACAGAAATACCATGTCCTACATAACTTAACAAACCAAAAATCGATGACCAGTATTTTCAAAAGCTGTCTATAATGGTCTTTAATCCTGCTACTATCAGTTTATCCCTCAGTGGAATTACCTTTCATCCAGGTATCCCTGGACCTATGCTCTTTTGTGGTTTTAAAATTTTGTCAAGAAGAAACTGAACAGCTTCGGCCATTTCTCTCTATAAAACCACCCCATTTTACACATAACAGGCTTTATTAATCAGCTATTATAGTCCCAGGAAAGACCCCAGTTAGATTTCTTCTTATGCATACGAGTACTTATCCACCACTTGAGAAATGCAAGTCTTATTTTAGCTTAAATGGTCAGTCTTGAAGCAAATATAAAAATACAGCTAAATATTTTCTACTACAGTTACTCCTTGCCTAGATCTCGGATACAATGTCCAGAAGGATTTAATTCTCTTTTAAGTGTGCTTTACACAACGCTTTGATGGAAAGCAAATTCTTGTTCTTGAAGGAATGCTTTAAAAGAGAGATTAAAGTTTGTTTCCAACCCCGCACTGGCAGACAACTCAAGAAAACAAGTAGTCTAGGTTAAAATGATTTATCCCAGAAAAAAAAATCCTAAAACAATTGTTCCAAAAATGTTTTTAAAGGTAAAAGCTGACTAAAAAGAGCCACGTACGCAAGTGGGATTTAACACAGCAAACAAACATATAGACAAAGGATTAGTTTTCATTATATTATTAAACAGCATAAACTAAATAAAATTCTTTAAGATTTCGCTGAAGCCAGTTTTACAATACACTAGGTACTCAAATTGGAGTAAACACTGATAAAATCTTGACAAATATTCCAGAAATGCACTCCAGCTATTCCAGACAAAAGCAGCAAGTATTCATCAAAGTGCAAGTTTCCAACTGAGCCCCAAAGCCTTTGAGATAAAACAAGGATTTAAGTCTTGTGACTTGTGACAAGATATTTGGCTGACAGACTGTCACGACACAAAATGCTTCATCAACATTACATAGATAAACTAAAAAACAGCGCCACACACCTGCTCTTTTCAACGATGGTGACGTACCCAGATGATCTGCTAATGATACAGCTAAACAAGCTCCCCAAAATCTGACAGGTTTAGCACTTTCAGTGATTCCAGTATTACTGACATAAAGCCACAGCACTTAGAGCTCCCAGTTTGCCTACAAAGTGTTTCGCCTTAATAGATTGCTCAAAAAGGATTAGAGACCCTACAGGGATTACCAAGAGCCAAAAAAAGAAACCCCAAAGCTGTGGAGTCAGAGAAAAACTATGGCACCAGGAGTATCTAAATACTTGCTGTTCAAAGAGGCAATTTCTACCGGTCAAAATCAAACATAAGAACTGTATACAAATTGCCATTCTCAGTTACAACAGACAGATCGCTAATATAATTAAACTTAAAAAAATTAAAATATAATAAAATCACTAAGGCTGTTGTTAGAATATAATCCCAGTCCTATCAAAGGCCCCGTTTTTTAATTTCTAGCAACATGAAGAATGGCCACGTTTGTCTTTAGATCTGTCTCCTCTGAACACATCACTGTTTTCCAAATATTTGGTATTCATTTTAGATCCAGCTTTAAATTCCCCTCCTGATCTCTAAAAACCAACTCTCTGTCCCAGCCTCAAGAAAACAGCTTTTCTCCTCCTTCCTCTCTGCTGCTCTGCTCACTCGCGCCATGCCTCCAACCCCAGCTATTTCTGTCTTGCTCTACAGTCTCATGCTCCTGGCAGAAGAGCGCTTTCCCTGAAACCTCAGCCGTCCGGGAGGGACTTCACCAGCCTCCCTGGAAGTGCCACCTTTGAGCCGTATTCACAGGACACTCGGGCAGCCCCTTCCCTCCTGCCCTTCAGCTGATCGCACAGCCAGACGCTTTACACCACTGCTTTCACTCGCATCTACCACGCACCCTTTTCTCACGTTATTTGGTACAGCATTTTCGGAGGACATTTCTAGGAGAAAACAGAGGGAAAAAAAAAAAATTGTATCCCACTGTCCTGCACAGCAGAAATGGAAATGTTTCTGTATTAATACTCAGTTTTCAGCGCGCATCCTTAGGATTACGTTGTTTTAAAAACACATACAACAGCCCTGGCATATGACAACACCGCAAGCCAAGAAACTAGGAAACAATCATTACAGGATGTTTTTTCTCAATGTAAACGTTACACAGAAAAAAGTATTCCTGATCCTCAGGAAGAAAGTTTGGAACAACGTAATCCAAAACGCCCTCTTGAAAATAACGATCAGAAACACTCGCTGCAGTTGGAGAGTGGGCGTCGTGGTCATGCCTACTTTAAATATGGCTGAAACCACACAGGCAGAGAACAAACAGGTTTTTAAGACTCAGTAATAACAAGAAAAAAAAGTGTTGACAGATGAGTGTGAAATGAATTAAGATTTATGGGAATACAGCTATGAAACCCTACTCGGCAGCGACAAAAACTATGTTGGGAGCTACCGTTACCCACGCAGTAATTCTACCTACCTCCTCCCACCCTCAAAAGTGGCCTGGTTGGTCTGTCACAGGTAAACGATGAGCAGCAGTACAACAGCCAGCTCAAGGAGGTAATTCAGAGAATCTTTCCAATTTCACACAAAGGCATGAATTAAATACGTTTGTAACAAAAAAAGCACAAAGCCATCTGTGCAATGCAAAGAGTCCATAACTTTCCAGCAGACCTGGAAGAGAGCAGTGGACCAAGCTGAAAGGAGAACACTCAGCACGGCAGTCTCAGGAAGGACTTTAAAAAAATCAGCTGTGTGTGTCCATGAAAAAAACCACATAAATTATCACATCAGGCTTGCTGTTCTCCACCACACTGTTACTGTACATTACACAGAGTTCTTGACTGCTTATAGTATAAACAAACTGCACAGTGGCCCATTAGTGGTTTTCAAGTTTATGCTAAGCGTTGCAATTTATTGCTGTCCTTTAGGTTAATGTACTATTATTTCATGTATTTATAATATATTTCTGGATTTGTTGTTAATTATGATGTAATGTTTAGATACCAAAGATCAATCAAGAGCCTATAGTGTTTACAGATATATGTTAATAAAGTACAAAGTACACTAGATCTCTCACGATGCAAAGTTTACGCTGTAGCTGAAGGTCAACATCAGAATTAATATTCATGTCTGTACTTCCAAATTTTATCTACCCTCTTCTATCTGGCCCAGTAAAGGGAACTATAGACCCGAGATTTAGTTTAACTTGGGAACCCTTAAGATATTTTAAATTGCAATACTAAATACTTTTGTGGGAACAGTGCTTTCTCCGAGCTTTACTACCATTTTTTCATCATCATTTGTGAGCAGTTTGGTTCCTTAAGCTTCAAGCTACATGTCTTGTGTACCCAGAAGTCTCGGTGAAATCCCTGGATACTTTAAGGTCCTCATTAGATGACCAAAGCTTCTTCTGGCCCAAAGGAATGCACTTCAGACAACCTGAGAATGTTATACGGATAACAGCATGTATCCTCCAAGTCGCCATGGCTAAACCAGGTCTTCCATGACTCCTGTTGTACAGGAGGTCTGCAGAAATTCTGTCCAGATTTTATAGACCATTCAGCTTGCTCCACAAATCCTCATCAGTACATGTCAAACCCCAGAGGGGCTCTGGCTGACCAGACACCCTGCACCTCTCGTATTACTGTCGTCTACTGACTCTTCTCCATATTAATATTACAACTTTGTTGAAATAAAAATTCAATACCCTCACAAAATTGTCAATACTATTTTCAGAATCATGGACAATATGACAATTTTCCTATCAGAGACAATTAAACAATGTTTCAAATATTCTGGTCGGCTTTAGCATGACTTGGAAAGAAATCGTCCAGTACTTCTATGGAAAGGAAGTCACAGTCTGAGAAAGGTTTTCTTAGCAGGTGCTAGGAAAGAAATCGTTCAATATGCTTGTATTATTCAATGAGTCTGTCTTGCAGCTTCCTTCAGCTTTGTCATTTCTCTCACCTTCACCATTTGTTTCTCACAGCCCTTTCTGTCAAAGCATTGACTTCCAACCCCCGTAACTCCTCAGTCTTACACTGCCTTCTCCTGTTTTCCTTCCATTACTCTTCCTATGCTTCTTTTTAACTTCCACTATCCTATTTCCCTGCGTTTCGAACACTACGATGTAAAATCCTCCAGAAAACTGAATGAAAATTTAGCTGCCATGTTCAGAGTCTGACCTGAGTGAGCCAGTAGGGTCCTTTAATGGAGTCCTACAAGGACATGTTGTGTGTCAACAGCTCTACTGAGGATCAGCTTTCAAAACTGTACAGATCAAAAAATTATTTCTGATATTCTGAAAATCTGGAGGAAATCATCTGAACCTGAAAGCTTCAACGCTGACATACATTCACTTATTTTATCTAACAGAAATCTAGGTAAGTTTTGCTATCATTCTCTCCTTATTCCCACAGCTTCTCCAAATTGAAACACTGTGTTAATTAGAACATATTTGCCAAATAAATCAAATTTAAGAATTCATGCCGTAACGGAAAGAAAACAAAACAAAACAGAAGTAGGGGCAGCACACAGAAAACTTATTCTAAAAGTAGTTGATTAGAACAGGATAGCCAGAGGACGGGCTGCTTACAAAAGGAATCACACGGGACAGGCAGTGACCTTGTTCACCACTCCCGGGAATGACTGACAGCCCATACCCGGCCTCTCTATTTCAGGGCTTCTACAAGTTAATATTGTACTGACCTGCCGCATAACGCTTAAAAGTATACTATCACTTATTTTCTTAGAAAGGAGAAGGAGCTTTGCTGGGCTATCACGGTACCTCCCCAGGCAAATCCACTCCTGATGCATGTGCATAATGCAATCGTTAGAAACCAAAGCTCACAACACCAAACCATGTGTTTTCATAGTGATTACAAGAAACAACTATTAAAATGCGTTTTGATCTTCCTAGGGCCCTTTTTTTTTTTTTTTTCCCCAGTGCCCCATTTTCAGTTGTGGCAAGTTACACCAGGAACAACGTGTATATTCTTGCGCATTTCACTGCGTTAAGTTAAACTTCAATAGTGAAGTGAAACAACAATAAAGCCTTACTAGCATTAGTGCAGCAGGAACTTAATCCAGCTTCATGCACACTATGCAATGTCCCAGAGAAAACATACCATTCTCTGAAGGACATGACTAAACTATTTAATTATGCTGTGCAGGGAGATGGCAGAAATAAAAACCCAGTATCATTAAACAACAAGAAAGAGCAGCAGTAGTGAGGAGGCAAGGGTCAAAATAAATTAGAAAACTGGTCTGTATTTGAATTTTTTTGGTTGAGAAAATTAAGGAAATGATGTAGCAACATACACAAATGAAAAAATAATAAAATCATGGACTACACAATATGATTTATCAGACCCACACAGACCCAACTGTGTCTCCCTGAGTCGTCAAAACCGATTTCAGTTCATAAAACCAATGGCAGAATCTGGGCACAGTGAGACATTCAAGTAGGGTCCTTCAGCCAGAGTAGCTGCTCGCTATTAATAACTGAAATTGCAATGGCCACTCTGCTTAGAGTTCCGTCTCCTCAAGATAGTTAAGCTACTTGTAATTGCAGCAGTTTCTTATTGTCTGCTTTCATCAAAGACTGATCAACTTCCCTAAATCAATCTTCATTATTTCAAGACTGTCCCAGATTCTTTTCCTAGAAATAAGACAGTCTCTCTTCCAGAGACTATTTCAATAATTGCAACTACTTCAGTTATGTCAAAAGATAGGAAGGAATTTCTATTAACCATGGAGGTTTACATCAAATGTTTGTAAACTATTCAATGTTTCACTACCTGGACACTGCAGGTGACACAACCTTGAACAGTCTCTATGAAATCACATCACAAAAACATTCATGCATTCCCCAGAAAAGTGTAAAATTGCACATGTTCTGTGGCAGCCCATGTTGGAATGTTTTTATCATTCCCTGTGTTTACCTACGCTGACTGAAGTCAGTCGTAACAGCAGTTTGAGAGTCAGAATAACAAAACTCTGACAGCGTAAAAGATTACAGAGGACCCTGGCCACCAGCCCACTGATGCTATCATTACGTTTATTTGTTCTAGGTTGAGATAATACTGTTTTCAGGGATTTTTTTTTTCTGTTTACAATTTCAGATCAAAGAGAAAGGATCATCAGGTGACAGTCTAACTTTCATCTGCAAGTAAATGAGCTTCCTCGGTTCAGAACATGCTATACTTTTATTTAAAACCTTCCAAAATGCTCTTGGATAAAAATACGAGTGCAGTAAGTGTTGTCTTACAATGCAAGAGGTGTAGGACAAGAAAAGGTATTCTTAACCAAACTGTGCACCGCATACACATGCGCATTTTTTCCCTTTGCAGCTGAATTGTGCAAGCACAGATTCTCCGAGAGCTTCAGTTTTCTCTCTCTGGTATGGTTAAATACAACCAGCGCTTGCAATGAACCTTGAGGATGTAACAGAGTGCATCAAACATAACTGGTTTGGTTCTATAAGTGAAAAAAAAAAAATCTAGAGCATAAGTGGCACTGAAAGACTAAAAGATATTACTGCAGTGTAACTGAAATGGTGCCTTCTGTCTGTGTTTGCAGAAAAGTAACTTTGAATGTTGTGACCTTGGGACTCGCATCACTCGAACCAATAAAGTATCTGAGCACTTCACGTTCTTTCATGGCTGTTGTCCTCACAATTGCCTTATGAGACAGAGGTCCACTTTCCATCTTAGCCCATCTTCATCCGAGTCACACAAAAAAGCCAGTGGCTTTGTTAGGAACAGTCCCGACTCAATGTTTTATTCAGCAGGTAAGGCTTCTTCCTATATTTGCAGCTCAAAGTCAGCAAATACAACATAGATTTGCAATAACAACACTTTAAAACTCAGTTACACACTGTTTCGTTGTTCAAAGCATGCAGGAAGAGAAAAGGAAACCCATGTTAAGAAGACCGGCTGTGAACAGTGAGGAAGAATACTGCCACCTACCCTTGACTCTGTATCCAGGGGAACACAAGCTCCAAACACACCTGCCTTACCAAGCACAGTACCTGGATCTCCCTCAGCATCACGAAGCCAATGCCAAGCGGACTGGCAGGGCAGACAAGCCCTAAAAAGAAGATCACTAACAAAAAAACCTGGAAGATGGCTAGCAGGTGCTCTTGGACACCGCTCCAGGGAAAAATGGCCGTCAGTTGTTCCGACGGTGCGTATGATCATGTATTGAATGTACACCGAATACCAGCACAATCCGCTGTGAGCACTGCTTCACTACAGGGAACGCTTATCTCGTAGAGGAACTTGGAACAGCCTCATGCCTTTCTCCTCCATCCAGCAGAAACATTACAAACAGCGTAAGTATAGCTACTGGCATAGACTGGCAATGCAAACACAACGTTCTGTATTATAATCAATTTTCCTTTCTTGTTTTATAAAACTCAACGTACAAAGTCTCTATTTTATCCCATCCATTAACGGTATGATTTCAGTGACACTGGCTGGCTGGAGTGGCCAACTCATTGCAAATGCTTACACAAATTCTGCTTTGGCTAAGGCCCGTATCTTGATGTCTGTGAAAGGAGACAAAACCCCTACAGATCTCTTCCCAACCAGTCCCTCTGTATTTCAGAAATGGTCAGAAAAAGGTAGAAACAGTCTTTCAGACTGAAATTTCTCAACACCAAACCAGAATTTGTCTGGAATGTAGAAAAATTAATGCATGATGGAGCATATATTCTTTAGTTTTATTAAGCTGAAGTAACCATATAGCTAATACGTCTGACTCAGTAGAAGGACACAGGGATGACTTAGCGACACCGCTTGATTGCCATAAATCGATCAGAAAACACCATTATTAAATCACAACACTTGCTTCTTGTTCTTTAATACACATTAAGCGTTCAACTTAATCCACTTAAGATGCTTCTGTATATGAATGACAGAGGGGACTTCCTGCCACCTTCTCGTAGGAGACAGATGAGAACTACCAAGCTATCGGTCCGCCCTCCGACCACTAAAGGCAAGGTAAAACTGAGACCAGGAATTCTGCAGCCCTGCAGAAGGGGAGGGGATCCTCCGGGACTGATACTCTAAACTGGGTGAAATTACAACTCAAACACTGTTATAATATCAGATATACCCATCAATATTACAGTAATATATTTGGTTCCCAAATTTCTGCTCCCAGAGCAGAACTGGTATGCCATGTATTACACAAAGCATACATTGCAGATTCAACACTTCTTGGAAAAATCCGTCTTACCGTGTACTCCATGGACAGTCAATTAGTGCATAAACAGTGATCCCATATAGGGAATTTCTGTGTGTCCAACAGCTTAGACACAGCCATGCAGACAAGTACGTGAAACTTTTATAAACATTACCAATGTACCAGGTTTCGTCCATGAACTAAATGGTCTTACAGTATCTGTCATAACTATTTGCAAGAAACGCGCTAATGGATCACAAAGCAAGATAAGGAAAATCATGCATCAGACTGTGGAAGAAGGATACTTTGGGAAATGTGTGGCAAAGCTCTATGGGCCAGAATCTCATGTACGAAAGCAGATTATTTCAGTATGGACATTAAAATACCACGTGTAACAAGGGCAGAATGATGATGTTTAAACAATCTATAATGGGTACTAGCTAAACAAATTTTGACACTGATAATCACTCATGTCCATCAACACAAATTAGAACTTTTTATAGCTCCAGTACAGAAGGTGACCTTTAAGACCATTGGCCTTGATTCACAATTAGCTTTAAACCAGAGGGGAAAAAAAGTCTGGTTGCAAATGTATAAATACTATACTAAGCAAGAAGGGAGGTACAAAAGCTTCCAGTGTGTGTCTCAGAATATCTGCAGTGAGAATTTTAAATTGAAGTCTCCAAAATTCGTGTCTAATGCTACTGATACATGAGATTTACGGAACAAAAGAATACCAACACATACTGCCCTTCTCAGTAAACAAGTACTGTTATTCCAAAAGAAAAAGTAAAACCATCCATCACGTTACATAAATCATTTAAATGATAGATGTGTATTGAGAATTACAGGTACCAATGTGATATTGTTGCTGGATAGTTTAATTATCAAGGGAGTTGTGAAATCCACCAATACGGCTCAGACTGGTTAGAATTTTCTGTATTTTATACCATTCCAAAAGCTATACTGTTCACATCCTAAATGAAAACTATGTGGCAAACTAGGAAAAAAACTTTACTATGTTGATTCTGAGAATTTTAATGCAATGCTTTCACAGAGATGCTAATGCTGTATCCCAAAAAACCCGTCTCAATAAAGGTTTATTCTCTAAAACATGTTATGTTTGGTTTCCAATGTATGCCTTAAAAACAAATTTATCAGCTGTAAAAAAAAGAACATCATCTTTGTTCCTAGTGAGTGGAGTCCTATGCTTTGGTTTTCAATATCGATTATAGGCTATTTCCCATTTTTTGTATGAAAGTAGAACAAAAATAACTCTAAACCATTAAACACATTATATAGTACACGCTCAAATAGATGACAGAGTATAGGTATACACGCAGATCTCAATGCCCTTCATATTATTTATAAAAAGTACTTGTAAGTACTATATGTATTATCCCATGTAGACAGTTTTTCCTCATTTCCTCTCACTTTCCAGATTGGTTATTTCTTCCTATAGTAAACCATTGCCTATTATAGTAATTACACTTTTCCAGAATGGTAGCAGCAAAGCTCTAGAGTATTTAAATGACCAGTAATTTAAATTCACACAGACTGAAACATTATCAACCACTACTACATTAAGTGAAGCTTTCAGATTCTACTTGTTACAGAGGTAAGGCAAAACAACTTAAGGGAAATGGCAGAACCCATAGAAAAAAAACAAACGTTTGCAGGAACCATAATCAGGGTACCACAATAATCCAAGCTTCCAGTGGCAGGGGCATAATCACAGTGCCTGAGGCTTCTCTCTGTCACACTCGTTTACATCTGCCAGCCTGTCACAAGTCTGTGCTTTCAGTGTGTAATTGCATCAGCAAGTGCAATACTCATTTCTTACCCTGTGGTGACATTTTTATTTATGTATTTAAAACAGGTTCTTCAACAGTTCCTCAATGCTACAAAGGTGAGGCTCTCCTATGCCTAAAAGCCTTGCAGGGAAGGATTCGAGCACAAGGCACTGCACGGCTTCTATCACAGCCACGCCAGCAAAACTGATCTCTCTCACTTTTTTCCACTTTACCAGTAAACCAGTTTACTGAGCATTTTTTAAAATACAGTTTCCGACTTTTTCACCTAATTTAGTCTCCCATCTTTAAGAGTGGGATTTTTAAACACGGGAAGTTAAATCTGTATCACTGCAGTCTCCAACAGCTGCCCCCACTTTGCCAGAGTGTAGATAAAAGTTAATCACAGTCTTTTGATTAACTCTTCCTTTCAACTCTTTAATTGTCTTTGGCTTTTACCACCAAGTCAAGCAAACCCTGACAGTTGCTTCATGGGCACTAGACAAACGTTTAACATGTTACATGAGAAAAGGTTAAGTACAAACACAGCTAATAATCTGGGCTCTTTGGAAGTAGTGTCATATCTGAATAAATCTGACAGCACCTCATTGTAAAGGGCAAGAATTTATTATTGTCCAGGTTAAACGCTCTGCTCTTATCCTTTCTGTGGCTACAACATAAGAAAGGCTCTTTGTGTGCTGAAACAAACATTAAAGTGCCAACATACACAAAATGTATAAGGTGTCTGGGGATTATTCTTCAGCAAATAGTTTAACTTACTTTGGCTTCAGTCTCTCCCCTGTGAAGTGTATACAAATGATGGACGGCACTTTGTGATGATGACCAAGGATGTGTCAGTATTTGAAAAACATGGAAATCATGGCCTAATGTGTCAGTAGTGACCAGCAACATCCCTGGGTAAAAAAAAAGAAAAAGAAAAAAGAAACACAAAAGCACAAGAGATTAATCACTGCAAAAGAAGAGGCTTATGAATGTCTACCTAAGAAAGCTAGCATTGCTTACATTTTGTTTTCTGGAAACAAAAGAAAACAGTTGCAGCAAATGACTGAATTGAAAGGGATTCACGTCATAAAAATGAATCATAACTTCAACTGAAATCATATTAACAGTAGTACTCCTTAAGTATTACAATACAAATCTATAAAAGCCAACTAAAAATCTGGGAATATTCTAACTGAAGTTGTGAACTTGTGTGACCAACATGAAGCGCTGAAGTGATGAATGTTAGAGTGAAACCCCGAAGCGCTCTTCACTGGAAAGAGCCAGTATAAAAGAGACTGATGTTTCCACAATAATTATTTTTGGAAGAAGAAACATTATCAAAACCCAGCCAAAACAACCCATACCAAAAACAATCCTGAAGAAGCATCTTTCTTATAAACGTGTATGAAAGAAACTGTCTGATTTATTGCTTGAAAGGCAGCAAATCAGAGTTGAGAGCTTTCAAGTGAAATATTAAATTAGGTACTAACTTCATTGAAAACAGGTCACTGATGGATGTACTGAAATAATTAAATTAGAAGATCAGCAGAATCACAGTAACTTATATATGCTATTTACTTTTTCCTCCCACTATATGTCAGTCCATAGCCCAGTTTATAAACATCTACAAACGTATTTGAAGTTAATTTGCCATAAAAGTTTGTTTGTATACCAAAAAAGAAGAATTTTTGTACATAGAAGTATGGCATCGTGGCAGAATTTAGGACTACAGTAAACAAACTTCAGATTTATTTTTCTGTTATGAATGTCCGTATTACCATGTTATTAATGAAATTTAGGAAGTTATCACCCAAAGTAATCCTCCAACGTTTAACGTTTAACGAACGTCAAGTACAAAGCGGTTTTAGCAGCTTAATAGCTACGTTGAAGTGCCTCCTAAATAATTTTTGAGGTACCCATGTATTAAAGGACACCAGGAATTTCCACATAGCTCTGTCGCGTTGATAAACACAAAGCATAATTGAAAACCTTTATCCTTCAGGAAGAGAACTTAGGTCTCCACATTTTACACGGCACCTATTCAAAGGAGAAATGATTCTCTTACTTCTGTCATAAAAGAGTGTTCGCTTTCTCAGTTTATGCCCGCGTGGCTCTGCGATTCGTCTTTCCCTCTTCTGCTCGCTGCTGCTAACCAAGTACACACAGTCCAAGTCTGAAGCCCTCCCAGCCTCCCACCGCACCACTGAGGTCCTAGCACATGCCACTTTTAAACTTTAGAATTGAACTGGGGGAAAAAAAAATATCCTCTTGTGTACTGAGCAGCGGAGAAACACTCTCTTAGTAAAGACTAAGTTTAATTAACTTCTCTACTGAACCACCATTACGAGATCACTCCACGGCTATCCTGAGTGTTTTCCCTCTTTGGCAGTCCTGGAATGGTCCTTCCCTTAAGCTCAAATAGAAGAAATACAGCAGCCAAAGCCCTGACCTTCTGGGCCCAGTGTCACTCCCCAGTGCCACCTCCTCCTCTGAGGCCGAAGCAGGTTTGCACACCCATGTCTCAGCTCAGGGGAGGAACAGCACAGTCCTGATGCCTCCAAATGGGATAATGCAGCATCCTCGCGGACTTCGTGGCAGCACAAGCAGGCGCACCCCTCGGTTCCTCTTGACCATAACTCTTACGAAATAAAGATCTTGTGAAGCTAAACAAATGCTTTCCAGACTGTGAGGCCCACCAGCAGCAAGGTACAAAATCGGAGAGAAATCCAATTGCATTTAGAGACAAAATTCCCCCCAAGTTTCCTTCTCAGCTTGACCACTGGTGCTGGTCGGGCTTGGACAGAGCGCGAGGCCACCCACACTGCACACATCCATTTCCTCAAAATCACAGAAATGCAAAATCTTAACTCTGACCTCAGCAAGATTCTCTCCAGTAGACATACTTTTACTGTTACAGGCTGTTACTCCAATTCCGAGTGTTAGAAATGAAAGAGAGTTTGTTATGGAGCTAAGAAATCCGTGAGTGCATTTGGGTATTATGTTTGGGCGGTAAGGCATGTGAGTTGAGGTTGGTCTGGATGTTAATGTTGGCTTAACTGGCAATTTCCTTGATTTGTAGTGACTGTGTTGATAGGAAATACAGCTAAAGCTGCTCAAGTGCAAGTCAGCCAAGTCTTTAGTGTGGGATTATGCACACAATTTGCATTAATTCTGTTCTGAAACATCACAAAATACACTTCCCTTCTAGTGAAGTGTGCGGTCCTCAATAATATATAGCATTTCCAGTGGAGAAAGCTGGAAGCAGATAGGGGTTTGTGTGCTAGAATTAGGCTGCCACTATTACTGAAGCGAGGATATTCCAAATGATCTAATTCAACACAGTAGGGATTTATTTTCTACATTCCCACGTTTGCCTCTCCTCTTGTTAGATAGCTTTATAGAGAATCTGAGTGTCCTTTTGAGTTCCCTCTTACTACAACTGGTAAGGATCTCTGGAGAAGAGAAGCTGGAAGAGATGAATACATAAGGCTCCTCTCACCAGTGAATAGACAGCCTCAGCAAACTGAGGTTTTTTCTCTTCCCCCGAAGTGCTAGAAAAGTCTTTTATAAATACATACACAGAGTTGAGTGCACCCAGAGACCTGAGCACAGCATTCTTCATGTGTATCCCATCACATGGCACAGTGCAATGAAGATCGTAAAAAAAAAAAAACAAAACCAAAAAGAAAAAAAAAAACAACCAAAAAAACCCACTTTAAATGAGCCAAAAATCTGTCTGGAAACTGGAGACAGAAAGCTGCGTAATAATCATGAGCCAGTGAAAACACAGGAATTACCATACTGTGTTGTCCATCAAACCTACACGTTGTTTAGCTAACCGGTATCTCGTTTCTCATTTTGGCTAGAAGCGCAGGTGTCTGCGGACGGTGCAGTAAACCCCACAGTACGCAGACGTGATACAATTTCACCCTTCTCCTCACAAAGGCTTTTCCCCAAATCTGTAATCTCGATTTATGCCGAGCAGGGCACTGCTAGAGAGCTCACTGCGGGACCATGCCCCGCACCGTACGTCACGCCAATCCATAAAGCACACGGTGTTACGGGTTTGGTTTTTGATGACGTACACCCTTTCTGAACAAAGCAAGCCATGAAATGGGCTTGCCCATCTGCAGCCCTGACGGGTTCCATACCATGTACATAGTTCTTGGTTCCATATTAATGTGCGTTGCCTTCAGGGTTTTTGGGTTTCGTGGGTTTGGTGGTTTTTTTCCTGTTTTTGCTAACTTGAAGGAGTACAGAGGTGAAAGACAATACATTTGTGGGTGGAAAGGAATTGGCTTAAAAATAGAAAGATGGGTGGTATCTGATTTGGCAATTTTACATGCCTAATCTAAACTCCTGCTGTCTGTCACTGTTTGGAATAAATGCATTTTATTAGATGAAAGCCGAGGGAAAACAGGCCCTTCGCTTATATTAGCAACTGTTTTTCAGTAAGTTAAAGGAGGACCTTTCACACTCCCATTTGCATTTGTACTACAAATACAGACTTGCAGAGCTTGTATCAACACAGAGGTCCCAAGCACAATACCACAGATGTGAAAGAACGTGTATTTATAAAACAGCGTTTTGAAATATCTTACTTACTACTGTTACTCAAACAATAAATCACTGATGTTGAGGAACATTTGCCTTGGGTTTTGGTGCGGTATTTTCCAGCTCTCGCTACTTCACTCTGAAGAATCACAGTTCCCAATTATTACGGCCCAGCCGTCTCGTCTCTCTCTCCGTCTCCCTGCAACCAAAGGCTGCCGCGACACCCCAGCAGAAATACCTACTCCCGGCAGAGAAACATGAACTTGAATGGCGGTCGTTACCTCACTTTCACTTTCAAGGGCAGGAAACTTCAACTCAGCTTTCTAAAAGACTTTGTCACAGTCTTCCCCAAAAAGTTGTTTAGACGGAAATATGGGTTAAAGCTGTCGTAAGTTCAGTCCAAAATATTTTCTCTTATGATGTACTCTATGTATGAATAATCATAGATGAAAAGTGAATAATTCTCAAGGATTTCCTGCTTATTTTTCAAACTGGCATTAATCCCTGTTTAACAGATAACATCTGAAATCAATTGAAAGTCTTGCATACACAGAACCCGGTGGAAATTTATGTGTAAAGCAGATATTACTTTGTATGTATCTGCAAAAATTCTGACTTTGCTTATCCATAATAGGAGGGGTGCAGCTAAGTCAAACTAATAACTGTTTTACTGTGTGGTTTTTCAAATCCACAGAGATGATTAAAATCCAGTTTAAAAGGAACAGATATCCTAGATGGAAAAAAAAAAAAAAAATTACCAAAGCTTTGTTTTACCTGACAGATACAGTTGCCCTAATTTACAGCTTCCTACTTTTCATGCATTCTGTTTGGGAAACAATAAGCTTCTTTCAGGACAGAAACGTTAAAAAAATAGAGCGAATATATGCATAAAAGGAAAAACTAGTACAGATGTAGACTGTGGGTTAAGAGCTATTTATGCAGTATCAGAAGACTAAACCAGACTCTGGCCTGGCCATAAACTAAGCCCACGCCCTAAATGAGGTGCCAAGCCACAAAAAGCATTTGCGTCAACTGGGAATACAAGGAAAAGAAGGACTTCTAATTATAGGGCCTGGAAGCGGAAGCCCAGAGTGATTAGGAGTTTAGGCGCTGCTGTATGTTTATCTGGGAGCTTCCTCTCGCTCACTCTCAGCCCGGCTTTGATAGATGAGGGTTGGCCTAAAGGGTGGGATTGAAGTTGCTGATGGTACACGGAGTTCTCCACAACCCGAAGGAGACGGAGACGGAATACTAAGGCTTCTGTGGCCTTGTAGGAACATAACTCTTTTCAACCAGGCGTCAGCTGGTTAGCCCAAACGGCAAAATTAGAGAGCAGCAAATCTCGGTTGGGTACTTGCTATAAAATCTAGGAAACCTGAGTAGCCTAAGCATCCCCACCACATCCTATTTATAACACCTATCTAATTGCATAGTTGTTTATTATATGCATACAAATGAGGTACACACAATTTCACCTTGGGTTTAAGTTTCATGAATAACTTCACTTTAAATAATGCCATCTTTCAGAGCGACAGAAGGGTTTTTCTGCCTTCCAAAACAATGTCATTCTGTAATTACACACTGAAGAACTCAACACGTTCAAGCTGTGCTGGATTTGTTTTAAAAACACCAAGGGCACAAATGTTAGGAAACCAGGCATACATCTGCATGAAGGAAACATATATTCACGGATATACTTAATTTAAGAAGGCAACTCTTACATTTCCATGTGTGCACAGCCATAGAGAGACCTGTATAGCCATTGCACAAATACACTATTTACACAAACAGTGATAAAAAAAAAAATACAGACAACTTCTCAGATTTTGGTTGTTAAATACGAGCATAGATACTGCGCAACGTTAATATTATGCTTTGCAGGTTTTCAAATTGCAGGACCAGAGAGCTCAGTGGAACCGCGCTGGCTTACAATTGCCTGGTTTAGTCCATAGGCATTGCGCTCAGCATTCCCGCCCTCTGCGTGCCAACCGCATGGATTTCTGTTCCACTGCGGCTCTCCTGCAACAGCAGTCGCATACCTGTCTTGTTAAGATGTGACAAAGTTTATATGGTCCATGGTTTTATGAAACATATGACCTGACCTATGAACAGTAGCTTTACTTACACCCACTGAACTCCTCTCTGAGGCTGATGCTAGTTGAAGTACAGCCAAACATTAGCGCTAGTAAGCCCACGTATACTTCCCAGTGGAACACATACGCCACAGTTACAAAAATTGGTCTCAAAAAAACTTAACTAAATAAGGAAAATCTGATTTTATCAACAAAATTCATCAAAAAATAAACACAAGTACATAAAGATATCCAAAATATTTAAAAATAAATATTTAAATAAACCCCAGCAAGGCAAAAGAAAGAAAAAACCCACCTTTTTGTGAATAATTAATTACCTATGACTGTACTCTGGAGATTTCTATACACCGTAACACATTGAGGACAATTATATATTTAATCTGCATATTTGGAGCTTGGGGAGGATGTATGGAAACTGTCAGACATTTAGCACGCCTAACAGATGGCTCAACGGTATGCTTTGTATACTAAAAAAACCTATTCACCAGTTTCGAACACTAACTGACTACAGCTGATGGCCCAATAAATACTAGAACTTTATCAGAATGGGTTTCTCCCTCCCGAAACTAAAGGACGCACAGTGAGGGCAGCTGAGTAAGTGAGGGCAAAAGATCCAAGGGAACAAACTCCCTTTTCTTCTCACCCTCCCTGTAATTCCTCCAAACGGGGTACAAATCCATAGCCCCCACCGTTACATTAGCGTTTGGGGGTTTGTTCGTTGCCAAGATTGCAGGAAGCATTTTTACGCTGAAACATATTATCGTGTTTTTCTCTTTTCATTGGAATAACAATACAGTCGGTGCTACAGAGAGAGGGTAAAATCCTGACCTCCCTGAAGCCTACAAAGCTTTTGCCGCTAACATCAAGACGGGAAATAACATCAGCCTTTTTATACAGTTGTGCATCTTTAATCCGAAAGGAAGTTAACAACTCGTTAACAACACCTGCTGTGCTAAATGATTGTTTTGATAATACTTTTAATATATTTTAGTATTATTAGAAATCTATCATGTATCGAAAGAGTATATTCAGCACAGTGATACCCAAACAAATCAATGTTTACAAGTGTGCCCACATACTTCTTCAATATATTCAGCATTATATTAAAATTCACCTCATTTACCTGCAAATTTGACAAGTTTTAACAAAATGTAAAATTTCTATTAAAAGATGACTAAAATTTCTACAAAAAGGTGATCACAAAAAGGGGACTACAGAACCATCCTTCAACAAACTCTGAAATTTTCTGCAGCAGTATAGAAAGCAACCATGGGGAATATTATGTTAGGACAATTGTCCATTTTTAATGCTTAAACAAACTAAGACCCTAATATTTCCTTTCACTTAAAAGCAAGGAATAGGAGACTACAAAAATTACCGAAACGCTTAGAAAAATTACAGAAACAGGACATACTGAAAAAGATAGGAGGCCTCAGATCATCCTCCTCAAGGCCTCCTATCGAAGCAAGACTTTTTGGTAGTACCAAAAAAAGCTTACAAATGGTACAGAGCTGGAAATCAATTATTTATATACGACTTCTGCTTGCAGCAAAAGGTAGGTGATGAAGCACAATGATTTAGTCACACGTCTCCAGCAGTACAACCTCTTATCTGCACGAAGACATCAGTTTGATAATGAGAGGGAAATATTTCCTATCTTCTCCCCCCTCCTCAAATACCAGAGCTTCCAAAGAGGAAATGGGCTCTATTCAAACCTGTGAGGAACTTCGACCACTCACTGCTACTTCATCCTGGCTTGGGGATAAACTTCTTTGGAGAGAACAGGTTAAACACTTAGATTAGAAAAAGTCTGAATCCGGAAGTTTTCTAAAAAGTTAAGTGGTGATGTATTTAAGCAACTGATAATCATGTACTTCTGAAATTTAAAAATACGAGAGTTAATGCACTGCAAAGCACCACACTGGCCCTCTTTTAAATACATCTCTTCCACTCAAATGGCATGATGCTGTAGGGCACTGATTACAGGATTTCATATGCATTTCTCCTCAGATTCAGGATGCTGTTCAGTGTGCTTCCAGGGCTAAACTCACAGAAAACAAAGACTGATTTTATTTTTTAAGACTGCTTTTAAACAATACTTTTATTTAAGTTGTAGCTATCTGAAATGTAGTAATTACTTAACAGAGAACTTATATGATCAAGAATTTCCTAAATTTTCAGTATATCCTAAAGTCTTCCACCTTCAGGTAGGAAATGCTCTAGATTTAGGTGAGTATTTCTATAAAATGAAAATTAGTTTCATGTGGGGAGGCATTTAAGAAGAAGAAAAGAAGTATGTACACAAATGGAATTAAATAATACAGAAGAGAACAGCATTGAAATTGTATCACGAAGAGGGCGTTCTCATTGACGTCAACCTGGCTAATCATGATGAGGAGACAATATTTTTCCTGTCATTCAAAGCATAGTTCATGTTAAAGCAGACTAGATTTATACTTTGGATGCCAAAATATTCCACTGCTGACACTCTTCCTTCACAAACAAACCACAAAGCAATGCTAGCAAGCTACAGATCATGAATTACTTCTCACCTTCTGGCCCAACATTTATGGTACAGAGACACAATCTTTGTCATCGCAATTCATCCAAATGGTCCCATTACATTATTTTTAATACATCTGTCTTCAAAGGCAACAATTCCAGTTGAAAAACAGAAGTCAAAATAAACAGAGAAAAAGCCAATAATTATTCTGTCATTAAATAATCACAGCTCCTTTTACTCTAGATGACATATCCAGGAGGGTGATGTTCCAGAACGAGATTAATCTTGCGAACTCAAGAAGAAAGTTGGAGTCACTAGAAAAGTCCAAGCCCAGATGAGGTGCTGGTTGTGGCCATATCAGTACTGCAGTAAATTAGCTCATATAGCACTTGCCATTATAAAAGATATCTCCAAACCTTAACTAATCTATATGCTTAATAAAAGACTGATTGTACACCTTAGGTAGGAAAAACAGAAAAAAAAGTATTTCTGCTAGTCTGCGAGGCACTATCAATGCTTCCCAACAATTAAATAAGGTATTTTTCTGCCCACTTGCTCTGATCAATGAGAAAAACTTCTGCAGAGACATTCCAATTTAAACCTCTTTAACTATTAACTCAAGGCCACCATCACATTTCAATATAGAACATTTAAATAATCAGAGGAATTTCAGGTCCGTTAAAGGTGCAGTCAGGCATCCAAAGGGGTATACAGTTTAATCTGTTTTACTGCTGGTCCAACATTAATTTTCTCATTATTAATGGATGGAAAAGCTCTTTTGTAACCAAGGAAGCGTAATTATTTAAAATTTTAGATGTGTTGCACTTCACAGCTCTCAGCTGCTAAGCTGGCAGGAGTAACACTTATGGAAAGCAGATCATTTATTTACCACGTTTGAAAGAAAAAAACACAGATATTTACAAAACAGCAGCACCTTTTAGCTATTTACTAACTGAGTATCTTATTTGAAAAGTTTCTCTCTTTGACATTACAATTACGGTATTAAATGACAACAACAAAAAACAGAGTACAAAAAAAGTACAAAAATGAACTGAATTTGACATGTCATTTACTGGCTTCAGCAATGGATTAAGAATCAGTTCTTCTCTGGCACTGAGTTACTGCGTGACCTTGAGTGAGTAACAGCTTCTCCATCCTTCAGTTTTCTTAAAATCAGCTTTCAGTCCCTAATGTTACGAGTTTGAAGTTCTTACAGTTCATTTTCAACCTACCCTTCTTCTTAACCTGTCCTCTTCTACTAAACTGGTTTGAAATTGCACCCACAGCTTTGACTTCTACTCTTCGTTTTCTATACCGTTTGCAAACTTCTTTTCCATCCCCTCTCCCTTGCACTGCTGGAATTGTGCCACTATTCATTCGGTCAGCTACCACAGCTTGAAAAGTCTCCCACTTCTTGTCCACTGAGAACTCTTTTCTTCCCCACTCAACCTATTTCTTCGGAATCTTTCTCACCATCTTGCCCTTAACTCCGTAAGGATCAAGTCTCACATCCTGTCTCTTTCCTGCCTTACGGAGAAGCTGTCTTGGTCCAAGAAGGCACCCCATTCTGAACTTGCAAGGTAGCTGTATGAATTTACGCTTTTCTACTTGACATATGTATGTAATACATATTACTCATGTATATTAGAATGTACGTTTCCCATCCCACCAGTTTAAAAGTTGGTGCTACTGCCAAATTGAAGGTGTACTTAGCTACAGTAATGTTTTAAGTAATTACAGTATTCCACTTTGGTTTTAAGGGCTTGTACTGAAAAATACTGCACCTTTTGCTTCCCCTAAAATGGTAAGAAGCTGTGACAGAATCCTATAGCCAGCAAACACTTCTATGGATAAATTTAAGGCAGGTAGAGAAAAGTTTTTGTTGAAAAATGCTGTCCCGAGAGAAGACCACCACTAAGCTTTTGTAACAGAATGTCCTTTTCAGAGGCTCTAAGTCTAGTTACTTGCCTTAACAAATTGGCAACTGAAGCACAACCTCTACAAAAAATCACATAGAGGATAATTCTCATCTTTCCTGGCTACCCACAGCCACCTACTGGATTTTTTGTAGATATAGCTCTTGGCAATGAAGCCTTCCCTCCCCAGCGTAACTGCGAAACAAGGCACAAACCTTACAGTAACAGCAATGAATAAGAATTAAATAAACTTCAAACAGATCCGCAAGCTTCTACTCTTCACCAGATTCCCAAACCAAATACAAGTAATAGATACATTTATATGTATGCTCTCAGTAACAAAAAATAAAAGCAAAGAAAGGAAAGCTCTGCGGCTCATCAGCGGTGTCTAACGCTACAGTCCAAGTCCAAATCGGCTAGTCCCAGATCAGCAGCAAAAGTAAAAATCTGAGATTGGGAGGTCCTGCAGTCGTGTAATAAGTTACTACGCACTATGACTTTTTGAAGGAATTCATGTCCAAGGCTGTGCCAAATGCAGCATATGAGAGAGCAAGGAGAGGGCACGTGGACCTGGACAGCAGCCTGCTACACCCACGGTGCCCATAGTGCTGGAGCACCTCCTTTGACAGGACAGACGTTAGAAACCCCCTGTGGAGAAGAGGAGGCTACAACCAGTTCAGATTTCACCAGTTATCATGGGTGAAAGAGGAATTAAGACCTAGGTACAATTTCCCATTCTGCCTGTCTCAGTAGCTCAGCCTGACTTCCAAAGCTACTCACCACGTTAGTCTGCATAACTTGAGGCTTCTACAGAAAGCGGAACTCCAGAGGAATAGGAGCACTGCAGGTCACGTTGAAGATGGACAGAGCAGTAACAGGTATCCTAGCATCCTCTTAAAATCAAACTCAGTATTTGAATATTGAGACTCTCGGCATTAGTGGACATATCTAAAATGTAGGGCTCATTTCGCTACGCTTTACTTTCTCTATAAATTGTGAAAATTACATATATACGTGTTTTCACATTCCACTTACTCACACAAACGCATCCTTTAGACCTTGTGACCAAAGAGCATGACAGGCATCAGTATGAAGCTTGCAAAGTACGCTGCCGTGTAAAGGTTAAAAACAACAAGTAAGTATGATAGTCCTGTGAAGGTCTGATTTATATAATTTATCTTCAGCAAAGGATAGCCTGGTTCCCTTTCTCAGGATAAGCCAATAGTTGCTCTTTCCTTGTGTAATCTTATCCCGATTCAATGGCACATAAGAATACATAAAATCAAAAGAAATACAGCCGCATGATTAGTCGCCACAGTGGATAGCTAGCATCCCTCTAAATGTTCCTAAGGAATGGTGCCAGATTTAAGAATAAAAATTAACTGTCTCAAATTTCTGTAAAGGCTGAGAAGTAAGTATCTCAGCAACCTGGCAGAAACACAGCCTACTGCCTGGAAAAACGCTACCAGAGCTCAGCTGGAGGTGGGGGATTTTACTTCAGACCCCGAGGTTGTTCACCCTAACGCCCACTTACAGCACCGCGGCACGCTCCCCGCAGCACGGAGATTTCTCGGTTTTATACAGCACATTCTCTTCTTGCCTCATCGCCACCGACTCCACCACAATCCTGACTGAGACAACTTCTGCCACTAAAACGTACGCATTAACTGCAACAGGCAACAAATGGCATTTTCTACCTAATTTTCACATTAAATTCTCCTTCTGCAGCATATGCCAAGGCACAGCCCAGTGCGAAATACAGGTAGGCTGTAACCCCCTTCCGTCTTACGAAGCCGGTATTGTTCAAAAGAAGTTTTTAAAAGGCAAAAAAAAAAAAGAAAGGCAGCGTTGGCTGGGAGGGAAGGCAGCGCTTCCACACAGAGCACAACCAGCGTGCGCTGCCAGCGTGCCTGCCCCCAGCACCCCCCATTTGTGGGGCTGCTCTTAAACCTGGGATCCCACAGGGTGTGCGTCGGGGAGAGCCAGCGACAGAAACCATACCTTCCTTCGCAGGGTAGGGAGGATCCGGCCCTGCCTCCCCTCCACAGGGAGAGGGGAAGGAAACTTACTGACCCGCACACGAGAGAAGTGAACAGACTGTCCATTCCATTCCAGAACGGAATTATGTTAGTGGTAATAAAATGAGTATGACTTTAAAGCGTTCATTAAAACTGTCACCAACCATCTAAAATTTAACCTATAAAGCACAGCTATCATACAAAAAGCTTGCCAAAAAACATGATCAATCTGTGCAACCATCAATATTTTTGACAGAGAGTAAATTTTGTTTTTAATTCGAATACCTACAATTGATGATAAAATATTCTCCTAGACATGAAAAGCAAAGAAACCAGCTAAGTTTGGTCACACATTTGTTAGCTAAAACTTTAGTGTTGGAGAACAACCAGGTATCAGTGACAGGAATCTCCTTAACTAGAAAGCACTTTCTTAGGCAAACAGAAGTTTTACAATCACAAAATACATCATTTCCATTTAAAAACTTGATTGTATCAATATCTTAACTGTTTTTATTGGAATCAAAATCTCAAACTTGGAAGTAAAAATTGTGATTCATTAGTTACACCTTGAGAGACAATTCAACTTCCTTTTCTCTTTCAGTGTCTCTAGGAAAAGGCAGCCTTTGGGTAAAATACACATTTATTTGTTGCATCAAATCTAGTCCAATCAGTAACTCAAGTTAACCTAAAAAAAATATATTCCTCTTTGTGCTTCATATTTCTAGAAATCCTAGAAAATCCCAATTTTATGACCCTAAATCATACCAAATAAACAGAATCCATGTGTCAGCTACGACACAGACTCCAAATACTGAGAAGTAAGTTTCTTTTTCAGCTAATCTCAAAAATTCTGTGTCATATGAGCCACGTGTTGTAGACAAAAGATACTACTATAGGCGATATATTTTTGCCTTAAAAATAAAAGTAATAAAGGTACCGACAGATTGAGAAAACAGGGGGGTTGGTTGTTTCCAGGCCTGTTGATAACATTTGCTGCAGCAAGATGAGCAGCTGGTCGAGATTCGACGGCTGAACCAACTGTTTCCTGTCACATTTAACAGCCCAGCATCATTTAAAGTCTTAGTATTAGGAGGAAGGTGAAAAGAAACTCCCTATCACTGCGTAATCTGTATTAAACCTTCGAGCTATGTAACTTTCAAACTGCAAATAATTTATTTTTTACCTTTTTTGAAATACTAGTAAGAAATTGCTATATATTAAAAATACATACCTTCCACATTTAAATAAAAAAGTTAAAATAAAAAAAATGAGAGTCTTAGCTTCACTGTTTATAAAACTTAATTAAGCTTGGCACATGTATAAAATTTTCTGTTTTCCTAGAGGGTGGAGGGGAAACTTACAGCTTATCATGAAATTTGGCTAATAGAAATGGTAAAAATAAGGTAAAAACCTATCTGTCTGGAAGTGATTTCTGAAACACTGATCTTATTTCCACCTTTACAGGTTCTACTTTTATTGTATTATCTATGGCTGAACAGAAATTGCACAAGTGTGAACAACAATGTATTTAGCAACCAATATTCAGCTTTAGCACAAATAAAATGTCTGTAATTTGCTTTTAAATGTGGTGAAGTAAAGACAATTTACTAAAACAAAACTACAGCCCCATCGACTCCAAAATTACTCTTGAGAGCCCGTGTAACAATTTCTGTAGTAGGAATAGATGTGTATAATTTACACACAAGTTGGTTTTAATTATCACAGTTCATAAAGGCCTTTATACCTTGGATCTGTCAAAACAAAGAGAGGAATTCCGTTACTTTTCACCAGGTTAAAAATCTATATAGGGATCCTCCCTTCTGGCCTCCGAAAACCAAGATCCTTTAGGCATGTCCAGTTTGCTCGAAGAACTAAAAAGCAGATTCCGGGACGCTTATCAGTGGTGTGATTTACAGCCTTTATCCTTTGAAAAGTCTCACCCCTCGCGACTGCGTTCCCAGCCTGCCGGGACTACCTCACACCGCCCAGCGCGCGTCCTGGCCAACTCGCAGGACTGAGCCGTGGCGCTCCCTGCCAACATCATAAATGCTGCCATTAAAATATTTGTTTTAATTCTGACCTCAGAGTCACAGCTAATAAACAAGAAAGGCAATGAGAAATTGAAAAACAAACCAAATGCAGCTGTTGGACTGGACGTTTCACAACTGTGTTTAACTGCATCCTTTAATTTCACATCTATGAATAGAAGCCATACACCACAGCTTGCATGCCAGCTAGTCAACCAAGCAGTATTTTCTTTTGAGTTCATTTTGCAGTGTTATTTTGTCATGTAAATTTTACTGTATTCTTAACTTTTTCTTTGAGATGCGACCTGCAAACAATGGCTAACTATTTGCTGGTGGTTTCTCATTCGAACACGTACTAGCAACGGACAGCATTTGTACAGTTTTTTTTCCCATAATCTTCCTCACACACAAGAGCAACAGAATTTTTCTGTGTACGTATAATACACGTTTGCAAGTGTGTCAGCCCAGACCCCATTTAAATACATCCAGTGACCAGATGATTAATGTTTTAGAAACTATGCGTTACAAAATCACACGAAAGAATTAGATACAGAGGAGGGAAACACAAAGCTTATGCTATTCGATGGACATCCCAAAACCTCCTCATCTATAAAACGAAAAGTATTATTTTTTAATATGTATTTGTGACTATCAACAAAAATACTTTTCCATAACTCATAAGATTATAAATACTAATTAGGTGGAGAATCAGGAACCTGAACACACTTGAAAGAAATGCATTTAGAAAAGGGAAAAAGAGGCCAAATCCTTTTAAAATTGTAGATACAAATAAAGAATCAGATGATTAAAAATTAGGATAGTAAGAAAGCCAGAATTTCCAATTTATTTTGGAATATACGCCTTGGGTATGGAAAAGAATACAGATAATTATATTTTGCAAAAAAAAAAAATACAGCACCTTGGTGTGTTTTTCAAATACATAATGATCCTCCCCTTCTCAGTTTTCAGGTTTGGTATGTGAAAAGATAAGAAACACCACCTCACAGCCCTCCAAAACTGAACACACTGTTTCCTTTATGTGTGGGGGGTATATTTTCATTTAAAAAAAAAAATTAAAAAAAAAAATCAATAACCATTCCTTTTAAACAGGTGGAAATCCACCTTCCAAATAATATATACCCTTAGAGCTTTATATTGAAATGTCTTATTAAAAAAAAAAAAAAACCCACCACCAAAAAACCCCAACAAACCAGGAAGCAGACCTAATGCCTCCCAAATCACCCCGAAGTCTTATTTCTCAGTATCATCTCAGTTCAGGATATTTGCATCCACAACTTTGCTCGAGTCCCAAGACCTTACATGAAAGTAAAACAGCGAATACTCTGGACCAGTATTAAAAGGAACAGCAATAAAGCAAAGCATTTGAATGAAGGCCTACACAGAAGTTTCCGTAACGGACCATGCCAGAGGCCTGTGGAGCCCAGGGTATTTATTGCCTTTACCAAGAGTGACCAGCAATCAGCTCTGCGTCTGCCATGCAAGAGGGAACAAAGTGAATTAGTTTTAATGGACTACGACTGACATCAGAATTGGTGAGGTTTTTTCCTCCTTTCTAAATCACAGCATCTAATAATACAACATAATGAAAAACGAGGATGTTTGTGTGGCTCCTTCAGTCTCCAGTCTAGACACTCTCCAGTTGAGACTAATCCAGTTTACCATTGAGCAACTGATTCTAATTGGTAACATTTAATCCTTTCCTTTCCCTCTCCCCATTTCAGACCCTGCATACACTTACAATTCCTGGCAGACTATCATCAACACGTTAAAAGCTTGGAGGTTTCTCTGTAAATATCTTAAATTAAGCAACCCCCTATAGTGTATTCCTTCCTTTTGTGAACTTCCAAAATTTAGTCCAGGGCACCTTCATCCAGAGTTTACATAATAAGCTCTTGTTGATTTATATTACATGACAGACAGGATTCTTCTGCAATACTATAATGACTATGGCATTCCACAAATGGTTTCTACCTATTCTTTTTACATATATATAGAAATATAGAGAGGTATGTATAAAAATATAAATACATGTAAATATTATATACATATAAAAGTTTAAAGCCACCTAATGACAAATTCTTGCATAATGTTGCACTGACAGAAAAACATCTTAATAACCAAGAAAATATTTACTTTTTTTTTTAATCCTGGCTATGTTTTAATTATGGTAAATATTCAACCATAATAAATACAGACCCTCGTGTCAATACTGCTGTTTACATTATACAACAGAAAACTGTTACTGGTTGTACAATTGTTACTGGTTGTACATAGCCGACATCTCTAAACATATAGCATGGAAAAGGCCAAATCTATATATTTATAGCATGGAAAAGGCCGAATCACCATTCCAAGAAAGGCTATGTTGTCCTGTAAACCACAGTAACACAGTACATATGTTCATCAAAAACAAAAAAGGAAATCACGCAGGTGACATTATCTGCAATTCAGTGTCGCTAACAACATCCCAGATCATTTTTCTGTGGCCAAGGTGTATTGACTGTAGTCCTCTACAGACGGGCCCCGTTCCTGGACCCAAACTAAAGGCATCAAGATGTTCTTCAAAAAAACCCAAATCCAAAACCCAGGAAAAATACAACGTGTAGATTTGGGAGCATATCTACACAAATGCAGTCTGAAAAATTAATTTAAACTACCTGATGTGAATTAGTAAACAGCTCTAAATTTTTGTCTGGACACTCTGTCCACAGTAAGCTGGCTTTTAATTAATCCAAAACCAAATATGCAAGCTAGACCAAATCAAGCCAATGTTAACGCTAAGTAAAAGGATCCACACAAAAGCTTAATGTGATTTTCATTTAGTAAGTGAATTAAAGTAACTGTTCTTAGAGTCTCCTTGTCAGTATAAGCCTCTTGTTTCCACTACATCAATATACATGCCAGAGGTACATTAATTAAGTCCCCAGTTTATTAATATTACTTCACTTCCTTGTATTATTTATTCTCATCTTGAAAAGTTTTAATAAAAGGCTTAAAGTCTTCCTAAAAGTTAGAAGCTGCCTGCCTTTGGTCGGGAATGAAAGACTGGACACGCTGCTCTTCACCCTGCCTGCGGCAGCTGCTTTGCAGAGACCATCAGGCGGGTATTCGAGTATCAGCTACATATTCTCAGGACGCAGCTCGTTTCCCTCCTAACGGTTTCTGTGCGCCTCAGAGATGTGACTCTCCCCTTAGTGCATCCTCCTCCATTAGGCTGAAGAAATATTATTCTCCCAATCAACTGTGCAATAGTGTTTTAATCAGTGACTGCCATTCAAAGACCCTGCGGATCTGCAGCATCCAAGTCTACCATTGATCAGCCACAGCTCTCCGCAAAATTTATCCAGCTTGTTGCCCGTTTCCAAGCTGCATGAATTATCCTGCTGGCAGGAGCCCATTTCTGGTCATCACCTGCACCGGGGCCCCACAGCGCCTTCCTCCGACATGCCAGCATCCTTGCCACATGCTGTGGTGCAAGCGTCACTTCATGGGAAGGGGTTGCGGTAAAAAATAAATAAATACCATGTGTATGCAATACTTCTTAAGTGAATATACTGCAAAATCAGACCTCTTTTTGCTGTTAATACACAGCATCTCTTCCACGGCACTTGGCAATGCTGAATTATTACTACAACATTTATATAATTTATTCAATATTGGATGGATGTCTAAAAAGAAAAAAAAAAATTAAAACACGAGTGTTTCAGAAGAGGGACCTTATCTTCATGTAAGTCACAAAACCAACCGCTGGTATATATGGCATTATATAAATAAATCATGATTTTGACATATAATAAAGTGTACAGAAAAATTGTGTCAGTTTCCTACGGAAGAAAAGGATATACGAAATACTCATATTCTAGCAATTAAAATAGAAAAAAGAAAATGAGTAACGGTGCCAAGTCACCTGAACTTGAAACTTGGAACCAGATTTATTACGCACACTTCCAAAAAGAGAACAGGAATGTTATATAGGAAGTGTGCCCACTGGCCAGAAGAAACACTGTCACCAAAACTGACAACACAACTAGCAAAGAGAACGGATTAAGGAGGCTCACATCATAATTCTTATTTTTTACCCCTAGAATAAGGACCAAGTTAGCATTTCTTGTCTGTTTCCCAAAGATTCAATCAGCAACAAATGGCAGAGGAGGACCAGTTCTTTTTCACTTTTATTGAACTACGACATATCTTACCTATTAAAATGAAAAATGTTAAGCAGAGAGGCAATAACAATATACGGAGGGACACGGCTTTTAGAAATTCCATAGGGCTAAAGGATTTTGTGGATGAGATGCCTGGCCACAAATTTTCAGCTGTAGAACAAACCCTCCCCTTCCCTCCCCTCCACCCCAGCAGAAAATAAAAAACAAAACAGCTCCCCACTCCCCATAGGACGCCATCACAACTTTTTTTGAAAACTAAAATTTGATGTACACAGGAAAAAACACAGAGAAAACCTAAACTACCAGGAACTGCAGTTTTTCTCCTTTATGTGGTTTTTTTTTTTTCTTTCTAATGTTAAACATGATTTGCTGTATATCTTAGACTGAGACTTTTACAGTCTCCCTAAAATCAACTGACTCAGAAGCAAGCTTTTATTAACCTAAGGGTCTGGAAAAGGTACATGGGGACATGCTAGGCAGCATTAAAAAAAACCAAAACCAAACTATGGTGCCCCCTAAGTATACGCAGAAATGATATTTCAAGTTTGTTATTTTATTATTCAACTGGATTTTCAGAGTAGCTGTAGCTCTAATACAAAAAAAGCTAACTCTATGCCAAGTTTCTTCTTTCTTCAAATACCTCAAAACCAGAAAAGAATTCAATCGACTTGCCTTACATTTAAACAAAAGGTAGACCTAATAAGTCACTACAGAAATGTCTGTGCAGCACAGGGAAATGCTATGCAGAACCCCCCCTGCTTGTTCTACCATGATTTTGCCTTGCACTGCAGCTCACGCCGAAGGCTGCGTGTACAGCAAGCCCTCAGAACTCCCCGGCGGTCCGTCACCTTGCTGGGATGAAAAAACCATCCCGAAGCCTCATACCCAAAGCAAAACAAATTAAAAAAAACCCAACACAAAGAGACACCCTCCCCATTGGCAAGAGACCTGCCATGGCTGGCAACAGACTTTCAATCAGGCCCATGATGACTTAACGTATCTTGGACACTCGAAGTGCAGTAAAGGATTTCGTCTTGGTTTCAAAAACAAAGATTAGGGAAAAATATGACCGCCATTAGCCAGTCTCTCTCCTTCCCACTGGATTGTTTTCTGATAATCCTACTATGAAGCAATATATTACCCCTTCCCAGGAGCTATTCTCACAATGATACCTGTAAATTCCATACTGCTGTTTTATCCACAATTAACTTACCCCTAGCAAGCTCCTTGTTCAGTATGAAAACATAAACAGCAGAAACCCAACAGATGTATCTTCCTGGCAACCAATACCTTTGAAACACAGCTTAAAGTGGTTGTGGCACTGTTCTACTGATTTACGACACAAAAATATATATCCATCTTCCCTATCCATTGACCTTCAGTGGTTTCCAGTGTCAGTGGTGGCTTTCTTTTAGGTTTTTTTTCAAACACAATCCTGTAAGTTTTTAAAGACCTGAATACCCGTGGAGCTCATGGGCCCTTGGGATGGGACATGATGAAATCAATCTATTTGATCAGTCATAGAGAATAAAATAGTTAACTGAAACAGATCAGTGTTCCCTGTTTGCCTTTATAGCAAGTTTGTAGTTGCTGTGTCCTAGCGCAGCATCACAGACACTGCTTGAAATGATGAGTAAAAGTGGTTTTTCACTACAACCAGCCAATAGATGAAGACAGTATCAAAAGCCATCTCTTGTTTTGTTCTGCTTTGTAATGAGATCAGCTTGATTGGCAATATACCACTATATAATGGATGAAGATGACGTTACTTACAACACTGGCTTCAAACAAAATTCTGCCTTGATGTTGAATAAAGAATCCAGAATCCTGTGTTAAGTGCTGCTTTCATACTGTCGGCAGCTGGGGTAATAGTTTTCAACTGTTTTGATACTGCCGTACCCAGAACACGGGGTACAATTCAATACCTTCCTGTGAACCATCCCTCCTGCGGATCTCTCATACCACACATTTGCAATCAGTCAAAAATAACACCGATTAGAAAAAGCGTTTTGCCATTAAGTATCTTATTGCACCATTAGATCCAAGGTAACAGACTGCTGTATCATATACGAAGGATTGTAATTTTAGCACCTGAGCAAACCAAAAGAACTTGACTATAATACAAGTAATCCAACAATATGCAAACATAGCCTCCAAATTTAAAAAATAACAGGTTATTTGCTTTTGCATAAACATTCTGTTTTCCTTAAATTTATACAATTATAACAATTGTCTTAAGGAGGTATTTAATATCTATAAAGCATTCTAATTTAAGCAGCTGTATTTATTTCACTTAATTAGCATTGTTCAACTCTACATATTCTCTTTCTACTAAAGTACAAAGAAAAAAACATTACTGTTCTGGAACTGGCATAGTTGATTCTCAGTTGAATGCACAGAGTTCCATGAAAAATTCTCTTAAGTATCAGAAGAAAATTCAGCCAGATGAGAATACAGTTTTTTATGTCAAAAGTTGACAGTGAAAGTGCTGTGAACTGCACACCACTATTAAAGAGTTCTGACATAACAGATGGATGTCAGAATAAGACCAACTGGTCACTAAAAAAGTGAAAACATAAGTGACAGACATTTATTTTTATTCTTTGAAATTTGACTTTGTCCTCAAGATCTTCATGGCATTTGCTACGTTTTAGAAACCATTTATTCAGGCAAGTGGAAGCTGTTGGTTTGCTGGCCATTTCACTTACTAGTGCAATCAACCAAAACGGGGTTTTTTTGGTGTCCATAGAAAGGATAATAAACATGTTAATTGTCAAACCAATGAGATTTATTAACAGACAAGATCTGTAGTAATCTCTGCTGCCCACAGTCATTGTTCATTCATAAAGAGGAAGGAGAGAAGTAGGTACTTTTGAGGAGTTTCTTAAAAGTATTTTCAGATTATAGCTGATTTCACTTAGGAGAGAGGGTAGAATTGCAAACTCTTCATCAACAAAACACATACTGGCAGTGTAAATTACTTTAAAAAACAGTGCCAGTGAAATAACTCACTTTATTTTCATATTTATGGAGGAGTACAATTTAATACATGTGCCAATGCTCTGGAGACCTGCATATCAGAACATCTGGATACCCAAAAAAAAGAATTCCTGGGTACTTCTGCTACATCTGAATTGGTAGACTGATTCTTTTCACATATACTACAGTGTAACAGCCACTTAAGTTTGGTTAATTTGTTTTTTCTGGAAATGTCAGTGTGTGACATGTTCAACACCCAACAGAGCAGGTCAAAAGTCCTCGTGACAGTGAGGAGGTATTTACATGTATCACAACGGTACCTGCAATGGCTCCAAAGCAATGGAACACGTACCTATGATATTTTACTGTCTTCATCTTGTTTACAACTATCCCATTAAAACAGTAAAATAACTTACCACTAGGGTTAAAAGCCATGCAGCAAATAGGCTTTTCATGTGCAGGGAAGTGGGCCACGATACCATCGCTATCTGAGTCCTCGCTGACAAGCACCTGCATAACATTAACAGAGACAAAGGGGAGGTTAGGAAATAAAAATACACCTAAGAGACAATGCCAACTTACTGATACAGGAGTTGTTTTATAACATATACCCAGTGGTATGAATTAGGCATAATTGTGTGTGAACTAAATACAATCTTCTGTAATTTTTTTCAGTGAAAGACATGAAATAACCTACTATTAACTAGAAAGGATTATCCACTTCATACCTGGATTCCCTATTTATTTATCCTATTCAAATAAGACAAAATGGAAAAATACTACTGTTTTGCTACATAAAGTATTAACGGCTGCATAGGAGCTTATCACAAAAGAAGTCCGTACGCAGTTCGCCAGGAAGCTACGTTTAAGGTTTCCATTCCCACCAGCAAACGAGTGGAAAAATGGACCAAAAACCTAGTCAAAGACAGTGGGTTTGCTGTCCACCAGTTCCACAGGTAGGAGCACTACAGCTTGATCCTGCTCATAAGTGGTGATGGACTTGAGGTAACCAGATTTCCAAACGACACAAGAAGTGCCAAGGACTGGGAGTGTGTATGAAAGCAGCTGCGTTGTGAAATATGCAGCTAACAAGAATTTTCTCCACCTTGAAATTGCCTCAATGGCCATTAAATAAGAGTATTACAAAGGTTGTTAATCAAAACCCCTTAAAAAAATCATGCCGTCGTAAAATACCATCTTGTGAATAAAAAAGCAGAGAGAGTTTTCACAACAGAGGGAAATGAGGAAAGGGAAAGATCTGGACTGAGGTCTGCGTTGCGCAGCATCTTCTGGAGAAAGGGACAAAGGATGAGCCTTTGGTTTTTCAAACAAAACGCTATTTGAAGTTGATAAAAGTACTCAGGCCACTCAAAGCTAAAGCTGCCTGTGAAGACATAAAAAAGGCCTCCAAAAGGACACAGGATTACCAATGTCTAATTGTATGAAAAGGAAAAGATACTCCTAGATTTATAAAAGAGAACCAAAAGATGTGTGGACAAAACAAATGCAAGAGCTGAAAAAGTCTTTTATTCCTTGGTTACATCATGTTAAAGACTAAATTAAGTAAAACAATGAGAAAGATCCGTCAGAAAAGCACTTAATAAAAGTGCTTCTGTGGTAAGCAAAAACCACCTTCTTAATAAGATAGTGCAAAATTTCCCATTTCAAGTTCAGAGTAATTTGTCTGCTGCTTCCAAAATAATCTGAAAGGTTTTTAATACTTCCTATTCCTAACAGATATCAGAATAATTTGAAGATATTTTTATGCTTCAAAAAGAGAAATCATCTTTAAATGTTTAAAAAAGTCACGTAATATGGATGAAGAGGCCTGCGCCTGACTTACTTTAAATGTTCAAATTACTTGGCACTGTCACATAAGCACAATTATGGTTTTGCTTTCCGTTGTCAGCATTTCGTGCTTATTCCAGAACCACTAACCAAAGGGTCTGGAGATCTTCCTAAGAGCTTTTCAAAGAAACAGTGTTCCTTTCTCAGCCTATATAAACTGCACTAAATAACTCCTATACATCATCTTTTCACAGCTTCCACTTTTAGGTAACTCGGTCTTATCCTAAACATTTCACTCTAATTAAAGATACATGATAATGATGAAGTAACATCATAAACCAGCTTTACAAAAGAAATAGAAGGTTTTTTCAACTCTCATCTCTTAAATAAAAATACGTAACCTAGAAATGTGTAGGTATCAACAGTATCTAAATCACTGCTAAAACCAGCTACGTAGCACATTTCACATGCATCATCTTCTACAGACTGGATTAATTCAGCATGTGCTTTGGTTGTTTTTTTAAAACTAATGATAAATGCAGCACTGTTAGCATCCCTGCAACATAAACCCCCTATTCAACAGCCAAGGAACACTCTGGATGGTAAGATGACCTTTAAATATTTTTCCTCTGGAAATACGATAACAAAGTAAAAAATTTCACAACATTAAAAATGGCAAAACACCTCAGACATACCAGTTTGAGAATACAATAAAGCCCAAATCTATTCTTTGTATGCTACGCTAACTGTTTCCATGCTTTAAAGTGTTTTTTTCAATCACTGCTGAAAATTATCTTCCTGGAAAAACAACTTTTGTGTTTAATCTAAAAGGAGTTTTTTCAAAACCTTCACTTTTCACTGTAAAAGCTGATTTTCAGATATAGCAAACCAGTCCTTATTTTGGCTGTTATACAAGTCCATTGTTTGTGATAGAAATACAAGGAAGAAGAACTTATAGGCGTAACGTCCAATCAAGAAAAAAAGGAAAGCCACTGTGAGCTTGCAGATCCTGAAAAGCCCTCGCCTGCCACCAAGCCTGGCTCACACGGAGCTTTCAGACTCAAACTAAAATATGTTGGTCTCCTGCATTAGCCAAGGAAAAAAAAAAAAAAAAAAGCAGTAAGAAATAAAAACCAAACCACAAAAACACCTTCATTACTCAAAAATCTGGAAATCCTTGGATAGTGGAGAATCTGAAACTCAGGTTTGCGATGGTGCCACACCACCTCCTTCTTGACGTCCGCTATCTGTCACTCCCTACCCAGTGCGGCCACCAAGGGGAAATACGTGCGTCTGAAACACACACGGAAACACAATAGCTTGTGCAAGGTAAGATGAAGTTGAAAAAGTGTTCTTAATCTCTTTAAAATCAATATGAAAAAATAAATCCTTGCGGAACAGAGAAGGAAAATCACCAACTTGTATTTAAATCCCCAGGCTGCACTGCAAGATTTGTCATGTCCTTCGCCTGCCCTTTTGCAGTGGACAGTTGGGGAAAACATACATCACTTTTTTACAATTTCAACACTACAAAGGAAAGGGGGTGGAGGGCAGAGGGGTGGAGGAAATCAAAGGAATTACAGCAGTTGACTTAACTACATCAACCACCAAAGAAGAGCCTCTTTGGAAATGTCCCTTCCAAACCTGCCACAAAACAAACCCCTGGTTCACGTGTCAGTTTAGAGCTTGCATAGCTTTAACATCAGAGTATAATTTTCACCATTGCACACAACTTCAGGAAAACAAAATTATGCTGACGTAACAACAAGATGCTTCATAATGAAATAGATTCTTTTCTGTATTTCGTTCTTTAAATGGATATGACTGCCTCAGTGCAAGAGGGTTTATACTAGTTTGGATGGATGAAACAACACAGATTTTGTGCAGACAAGGATGAAGACTGGAGCTCTACAGCCATGAAGAAGAATTCAAGGCCTCCGCCACACAGGCTTCACAAGTTTTAGAAACCACTTCTTGCAAAGGCCAACGTGGAAGACCCTATCTGCAAAGGTGCTGGAGAGAACGATGCCCGCAGGCTAACAAATGGCACATTAAATCAACGCTGACGTTCTACAACTGGTTCCTTTTGGCCAGCTTATGGTTTCTTACCACTGAAAAGAGCAGAGCTGGAAATTTTTCTTGGAAGTCAACACAGTGGTACAAATTGCCTAATAACGCCTGCAAGTGCTGTCAAAAAGCTGGAAGGAAGCAGCTCATTCAGCTTCCCGACGCATGGGGCACACAGATCCCGCAGGAATCCCGCGGCTGCTGGTTTTTTCATCCCAAACAGGCTTTGTGCTCCAAAGTAGTGGCCTCTAACTACTAAGAGTAACAGACCTTACAAAGTCTTTCACTGAAAAAGGTTCTGGAATCTTAGCATTACTCTTACAGTTACGTAGTCACTGAGGTTCATAAGGATGCCCAAGTATCTTCCTTGCAGAGGTCAAACAGAAAGAAGATTTTAAGAAAAACAACCCGCACAAAAGAACCACTGAGGCTCTTCTACCGAGGTGGCCTCGTCAATCCTCACGCAGCCCACCTCAGGTGCCCAAAGACTATCTGATCAAGGGAGCTGCAACATGACTTCCCAAAACGCTGCCCAGCCAGAGCCCGGGGCTGGCTGTGCCGAGCCGGTGCTGCTGCGCTCCCCAGCCAGCCCTGCCACAGCTCAGCAGAACGCTGCAGCCGCTCGCAGATGAACCAAGTTCTCTTTATCTGACTCTAAAAGAGCAGCAGACAGAACACCGAGGGGATCATTACATTTACTATCAGAAAACAGGGTTTGCTTTGAGGGCAAGAGATAGCTGAAGCCGAAGCTTTTTTCTTTCCTATGCCATATTTTTCTTCATTCGTTGTATTTTCCGTACAGCTGAACAGAAGCCACTAGTAATTATGACTTCAATTATTTTAATCTTTAAAGGCAAATTACACCACTTATCCCAGTGGAGACATGTTTTTAAATAAAACATGAAAGTAACACAAATAAAAATGGACGCAAATCTAATCAAGCAGGTCCTACTCTTAACAAAATTAAGAAAGAATAATCCCATCATCATAAAAACAAATAGGTTTGGCAATATTTATAAATACGAATATTATATAATATAGAGATCTTTGCATGTATACTTATTAAGATCTCCATTGATTTAAATAGCTGAAGTTAGTGCAGTGTCCGCTCCGGTTCGTATGCACAAAAACCAGCCCCCTCCATACCGACCCCCCCAATTAGCCTCCCCCAACTTATAGCTAAGGTCAAACATCAGTGGAAAAGGGCTAAAAGTGATAAATCTGTGGCATTAACTACTGCACTCCTTTTAATAGAATCCAGCATAAACTCAAAACAGCCTTGCGCTCAGCCTGAACCATTTATCTGAGACAAAAATGTCTTCTTGACAAAAAACAGATCTCCTTTAATAAAAGTAAGGCAGACAGTATTATGCTCTGAGGGAATCCTGTTGCTCTTTTTATATTTATATATAAAAAGAATTCTTCTGTAATACACGTAGATATAAAAAGTGAAGAAAATTGATGCCAAATATATGAGCACTAGAACATCAAATTAGCCTTTCTGAAAGCTGTTCTTATAAATAAAAGCACTGGTGTTAATGACCAGTGGAATTACATCTGCAGTTAAAGTTTTACTATTGAATATGCTTTATTCTTTTAGCTTCTTTTTGCTTTAGACCAAAGTTTTACAACAATTCTTGCTCCCGATAAGCATCTTTATTTGGTTCAATTGTTATCAACTCCTTACCAAATGAAAATGAACTTTTGAAACTGCAGCAGTCTGCAGGTTTTTTTCTGAAAATTCCTCTTTAATGCAATAAAAAGTTAATAGGGAACAGAAAAAAGCACCAATCACATTTTAAAACATAAAAAGATCAACATGTTATCTTATTTTTCTAAGCTATTTTTAAAATATTTCCTCAAATATTTTCATGTGTTTTGGATGATCTGTGAAAGCAACACAATGATATCTCATCAATCACATCGCTCTATCAAAAGCATTAAGAATCAAGTTTTGCATTTTTAAATGACCACATATTTCTCTGTCAACTAAATGTTAGATGTTTAACAGATTTACATTCAGTCACAAAACTGGCGACTTTTGAGAAAGGTCATTATTGCAGACTACGTGTGGGTGGCCTAGTTGATGAATTAATTAAGAATACAGAAACACAGGTCAAAAGAAAATAATTTTTCTTTAAAACTCAAGCCACTAAGGTCTTACACATTTAATTCCAATTACTGAAAAAGAGGACATCTGTACAGCTTTAGTTTTATCCATTTCAACTAATTAACAGATTCAAATAAATAATCATTACATCTAACTGAAAAGTTTGCTAACACTTCATTAGAAGGAAGTTTAAACAAGCACACAACCTTGTTAACATATTTTGGTTTACCACAAAGTTACTTGGGCATCTCGATAATTATTTTTACTCCCTTTACAAATATGTCATGACAGCCAGCTTCAATACTTCTAGGTTCCTTTGCCTTTATTTAATTCGTAATTCAAATTTTCTTAAGGTACCACCAATTTTGAAAGTAGGAGCTACCATATAAACAACTGCTGGGTATGAGATTTTGCTACAATATCTACATTCATAAGGTTTATTAAAAATATTTTCCCTACAGAGTTAATCCTGAAAGACTACATTAGAAGATTTCTTTGGTCTTTAATTGTGTATTTTTCAGTGGTATGCTACCATTTCAACCTCTGCCACGGCAGCAGAGTACATTTCATGAAATGCATCGAGTTCCATCGCGCATTCTTTATACTGGATATCTTTGAAGTGGCAGATATAATAAAAAATTAGCGAAAACTTAAAGCTGTAGTTCTGTCGTTACTCCTTCTGGCTTACGTCCAAAACATGTTCCTTAATCGTCCTACGGGCAAATAAATCTGTATGTTCATACACATGCACAGAGCAGTCTACTCCATCTTTAAAACCTGTGTTGCTATGCTCTAAGTAAATGGACAAGCACATGCATCATTACTTTGCAAGCCTTTATATATATATATTTTTATATTTTAAAAAAAACCTGCTCCTCCACTGAAAAGGTGCTTATTTCTCCTTCATGCTTGCTTGCCTTAGTTTTACTGTTGTCTTCTTCCACTTTCTTTCTCTTTTTAAAACAGATTTCTTCCTTTTTTTACTATAGGTTACCTTACAGATATATTTTATTACTTGGAAATTGTTTTCTTTCATTATAACACCCAAATTCTTGGGTGGGCTGTGCAGGTAGATAGAAATCTTTATTGACCTGAAGGAGGTGAGGTATTCCTTTTCCATTAGGAGTCTGCTGATGATAAGAAAATAACTCCTTTCTGCTTCTGAAATTCCTCTCATTTATGATTAGGCTGACAACCTCTGAGAACCATGCAAGCACATACAAATATATTTACATAGTTGCTAGACAAATCTGATGAAAGGGAGGCAAGGCTTTCAAACTGTTAATTAAGTCCAGAAAACGCTTGGTAGGCATTACTACTTCTTGTGGTTTCCCAGCCAGTTTAGGAAAACCGATGGTTGTAATGGGCATAGCCATCCGGCAGCGTCCCCATCCAGCAGAAATGAAACATTCCAAACCAGGCATCTGCATCACAGGAGGAAGCAGGATCGCCACTAGGTGTTTCTTTGTACCCACCCCGACCTCTTAATTCCCACCTGGAATCTGAAAACCGGGATGATAAACCAGTAACCTTAGAAGAATCCCTGCCATGCCGCATCAAGAGACCCGAGCCTCCCCTACGCAAGGCGTTGGCTATAGTGCTGCGCAGCAATCGCTTCCTCGAAAGCACACGCGGGGCTGGACTGCATTAGGCACTGCTCAACCGCTCTTCTATTTCAACCAAAATGTCAGAAATAATGTAGTTTGGATGACTACTATCAGCAAACCAATTTGCCACATAAGAGTAAAATAATTTCAGAAATTAATACAGTGAGAAAGAATCGATGTAGCTCAAACGGCCACGCAGATTTCAAATCAGCACGATGCTTAACGACGAGTTTAGGTTGAAGTAGGTGAGCAATCACATTTAGTTCAGTGAGATTACTCACATCGTTGAAAGGTCAGACTTGTGAAAACGCTTTCCCAAACTGAAGCTTCAATCAATTATCCGATAAAAACTAGCCGGGACTACCCAGTCAGCACAAACCCGTGCCATCTGAACTGCAGCAAGCCGCTTCTCGCAGGCTTGCCTGCTCCTGCCAGCACCCACGCACAGGATCCCTGCCAGGCTCCTTGGGACCACTCCATTCACACAACTGCCAAAATCAGAACCTGCTCCGTCCAGATGAGGCTGGCTGCACAAAAACCGACATTTCCACCTGGCAACGGAAATCCAGCTGGAGCACGGGAGAACTCAGTGGGGATTGCGAGCACACACGACACCCCTTACGTTAGAAGGTTCTTTAGTGGGGCAGTGTTGAATGACAGTCTTTATTTACACCATGTACACAGTGTACTTATTTTTAATCAACTTTCTTTTTTGCTAGATGCACATATTTCAGCGAGAAAAGATTGTTTAAAAGTCATTTGTACCACGAAAAATCCAACAATGCCAAAGAAAGATTATTTTACTTTTCCTGGAAAAAAATATTATGTTAATTCTGAAAGCAAGTCTCAGCACTGAAAATAAATTATTAATTTAATAGCATTTTAAAACATCAGATCACAAAAATATGAATGGAAGACATACAATCGGGATATCTGACTTAGGGCCTCCTTCCCTAGAGATTCAAGACAAAAACTATTTTACTAGAACTGATGGCTTATTTATGTTACAGCAGCAGTATTTGGACAAGGCAAGCGTTATCATTTTTACAACTACTCTTCCATAGTGCCCTTTAGGCTTGATAGCTCCCCTACTATTGTTAAGGTCAGAGGACAAGTTCATAAAACCTCTAAATCATACATAACAAGACTTAAAAAACTAAGATATATCATTTTTTTCCCTGTAGGCCTACACAGAAGAATCAAAGCACAGACAATGACCATCAGAAATAATGACCGCATTAAACAAGGCTTCATGAGAAATTTATGAAGCAAAATTTTTCTTCTTTTTTTTTTTTTTCTGGCAGTATATGAAGAGCCAGAAGATCTTTTTTCCCAGGAAACAAAAGCAAACCCCAACGGTTAACAGACTTATTTTAAGACCTACGTTCATAAGATCTTAAATAGAATACATTCTTTTTCCATTATCCTCTTTTGATTTCTCTTTTCCTTTAATTTTGCAAGAAAAGGCCTATAATGTTATATGAACAATCCCGTTTCAACGTGACATTACTTGGCTAAGTACTTCCAAAACTAATTTTCAGGGAAAACCACAGCTCAAACAGCATACTGGGATTTTCATTTACTTGTTTGTTTTCAAGTAAAACATTTTATTTTCCTCTCAGGTAAGAGAAGAAAATAACTTGACTGCTGATTTGTTATTAATACCTTACTAACCTACCCGCAATAAGCACCATAAAGATAGGGCAAAACAAGAAAAAAGAAATTGTTTTTTCTTTTTTTAAATTCAATAAATGTGAACATTAGGAAAAAAAATTCACAAAATAGTTGCAGAATAATGATATGCATGGGAGTCCTGCATAAAGACTGATTCCAGGACCAGACGCTTAAAAACGAAACGGTTGACAGAAGCAAACAAAAAAGACATGGATATCTTCTGTCACAAAGAGAGTACACAGCACCAATTTAAAGTTTGTGTGATAATGGTATGGATTTTTTAACAAATTATTTTGCCTGACGCACTGTACTGTATGTGATTAGTAAAACAGTACATATGCCTCACAAAACAGCATCATGCTTGATTACATTTTAGTTTTGAAATTTACGTAAAATTATAAGCTTTTATACTCACTATCCAACTTCATTCATCATCTTTGATTTAAACTGGAATTCAACAATTAGCTGTATTTCTAGACAATCACATCTTCCAGCCACATTATATATTAATAAATATAATCAGACTACATATACATTTCAACTGATCAGCATAAATCAATGTCAATTATGAACAAGTGTTAGAGAGACAAAATGTGACACTTCACACTTGATGTTGTCAAAGTGTCACATAAATATGTTCTAAGGACAATATATATTTTGGCTTAATTTCAGTCCCAAATTGGACTTTATCACAGCCACGTGTGTCTGTAAAAGTTTTTGACCTAGTAAAAATCTCATCTATTTTTCATTTTCAAAAGCATAAAACACATATCCTGAGATTTTTGTGAAAATGAACGCACATCCTGTTTCTGTGCAAGCTGTATTACCTGCCCTTCTGCAACTGTCTCTGTATCAATGATCGTGATGATTCCGGGCACCAGAGGACTTCGACGAATGTTGCTATGAGCTAAAATTTCTTCTTCAGTTGCTCCTGAAGGCAGCGTCCCTGTCAGCTGTGTAACTACTTTCCCAACCATAGTAAGTCCAGTCTTTATCGTCTATAAAAAGAAAGAGAACCAATAAATAATGTTTAGGGCTGTTTTCTGGATCTATCTTGAATTTTTTCTCAACACAATTAATATAGCTAGGCTGTGCACACCAGAAGCACCCAAAACACACGTTTTTATAAGTGATATGTAAGCTACAAAGTCTGTATGTAACAGAAATAACTTGAAAAAATTCAGTGTCCCATCAATTTGAAGTATTCACCTTTAGTTTGGAATTAAATGCTTCCAAAACTTATTGAAAAAAATAAATATTTTTATGTGGTCTAAATGTTACAGTTTTTTCTTTCTTTAACTTTGCTATTCACTTATTCCCAGAGGTACAGAGCACGGATATTTAGAAGAATCAAATGACGAAGCCAAAATGGGTGTGTGGAGGGCAGCGGTACATGCAGAAACACTTACAGCCCATAATGGTTAATGCTGAAATAGTTACGTCTTCCGCACAAGTGCAAGAGACAGGGATTTTGGCCTTTGATGGACATGACAGACACATTCATTTGTTTCTCAGCAATTATGCCTTTTGTAGCATTAAAGCTGAATATGAGACTGAAAGCCAGCAAAATTAAGAACGCCATCCTCAAGGTACTAGGATGGACAACTCTGTGCAAAGTACACACACGTCCCATTAAAAGTAACGTGACTTGCCATAATCTGCACGTTTTCCAGACGTGGGTTTAAAAAGATACTCATTGCACCAGCTTTTATTATCTAAAGATGCTGGATTGTTTTTATGTTCTTTTATTTGGAGAAAGTGGGACAGTACATGCAGTAGGAGAGACATAGGTTTAAAAAAAAAACCAAACCCCAAACAATCCAAACTACAACTTTAAATACTTTCTCCTTGAATCAAGGACTGTGCCTTACTTGCCTATAAAGAATTGAGCAGATTTATTAAGCAATATAAATAAGAAATAGCAAAAGAGATCAGAATGGAATGACACTATAACAAGCCAATTCTTAACTAAAAAGACAAACTGAGCTGCCTGCTAAATTGAAAAGGGGAAAAAAATGTACAGATCACAGGCCGAAACCAAGAAGCAGCCACAAATCAATTGCAACTGCTTTGTTTAGTGCTAAAATCTCAAACTGCAGTGATTAGAAAACACATTAGTGTTCATCAATTAGCAGCCAAACGTTTGTTTTAATAATTCATAGGAAATGACTTACACAAAGTCTGTTAGTGTGTTGTCAGGAAAACCTCTGAAGGGCCAACAGAACCAGGCGCCACACTGTATTGATGGCAACATCCAGCCAGGAAGCCTGATTAACCTCTGAGATGCCTCAGCTGATGGACTTACTCCATTAATGCTAATGGAGATACTACCACTTAAAATCGAGCCGTGCCTTTATCATAGGAATGTCTTTGGGGTTTAAAGTCTTTAGTAATATCCTGCCATTTGTTTCTTATTATTTCTTTTTATACTCAGATACAAAAAATGAGAATAAAACAAATTTTAACAGTGGCAAATGCAGAAGGCTGAAAAACGTAACATAAAGCAGATAATGATATCCGAGGAATAGACCTAAAACAGACCCAATGCCATCACAGGAATGCATTTCAACAGACACTTTCCTTACAAAAACTGACAAGGCAGTTTTCTGGCCAATAGTTAAAATTGTATAAAATGCACTGGTAGGTGACACAGCAGGAAAGAGAAATCAGAACAGAAGTACTATACGGCAAAATACCTATGCAAGACACAAGACCAAGAATTGTAACTGACAGATTTTAGAAAATGTCTTTAATATTGTATCTAGAGAAACTGGATGACAAAGTGCCAAGTATAAATTTATAGCTCTCTAGAAAAAAAAATTAACATGCTTATCTAGTAAAATGAATTCCCGCTACGTGTTAGAGTGTGACTGCAGGACTACGGAGAAGCAATAGGTGTACAAAGATGTGGCCGAGGCCATTAGCTCAGAAATATCAGCGCAAAACCATTACGGCACTTACTTCTTTGTGCTATGTGTATATTTGCAAAAACTTCTCTGGTAATCTTTAACCTTTCCCATGCCATATCAGCTGTCCCCTCTATCCATTAGAGCTAATGACCTTGCTCTCACATAAGCTGTTAGTACTCATTAAGAAGTTATCAGGTAACAAGAGAAAACAGATGCAGCCTTTGCTAAATCACTTTACCACTACGGGATTAAAAGATATGGAGAAAGAATCAACTAAAGAAGTTATGAGGTGAGAAGAACTTGGTTTATAATTTGATGCTAGACATTTGACAGGCCAAATACATTTTAAATGAAATAGGTTAAAGTTTGCACTGTCCCAGTTCCTTTGTCATTGATGGGAACTGCCAGTGCATTCTCAGTGCATTTTTCTTACAAATAAAATTAAAGTACTTGATCCAATTCCTTTTGTAAGCAATGATGCACATTGTGCAAACACAGAAATTATTTGTATGCTCACGTGTACCCTATCTACTTAAAAATAAGACTGTTCGCATTCATTCAAATATAAAGAAACACATATATTTAATTAAAATAAATGTATGCACTCATACCTCATTTAATTGAAAAATAAGTACAACTTTAATTAGATCAGAAAATTAAAATGCATCACTCTGTGCCTGTTAGGCTGTTTTGTTCCAGAGGTCTTACATCCTTTTAGTGAGAAAAGAATATATTGTTCCTGTTTCTCATAATAAATTTTACATTATTTGTTTACAAATGAAAAATCTATAGAAAGCAGAAAGAGGTATCAAAAAGATATGCCTTGGTAATCAAGAATATGAAAGCCTCACAGTTAGTTTGAACAAAATAAACACACAATCAATTATAGATTCAAGTTCAAACTGTTTGTTGAAATGCTCATGTTTCGCAAAGATGTTTCGCTTTCCTGCTCTTGCCCATATTCTGCAAAGAGGCAGGACAGGAAAGAAAACCTATGAGGAAATCCATCTCAAGCAGCATGGCCAGTGGGACCGCCAGGAATACATCGTGATGGAGAAGGTCAGCGTGAGCACCCCTCCAACACAGTGAGTTGAAACATGTCTCACTCAGGGATCTCTTGGGACCAAACCTCTCTTCAGCAAGACATACAAAGAAACCAAGCATGGAGACATAAGAACATCTTTTCCCATGTCCCCTTCTTTGCTGCATCCAAAATGGATAAATATGGATCATTATTAACAAGCCACTTCACATTTGGATGCTTATCTCAAACCAAGCACCTGAATGTTCTCCCGTCACCAACACTGAAGTAATAATGGGGTTTATTCTGAAAGACATTCTATGACCGTTCTACTGTGTTCAGCTGCAGTGAAAAGATTCTTTATACCATAAGGAACAACATTTTAATTTTTCCAAATGCGCCAATTTTTATCTTGCTAAACATTAACCTAAATTGAAATCTTGACACATTTTCTATTTCCAGGAATCTTCTGCTTTCCCAAGTTACAGAAATTATAAGACAGAAGACCACCAAGCAAAGGTGGGAAAAGGAAAATAAAGAGATTGAGCTGGAAAAAAATGCATGTTTTTTTTCCAGCAACAGCAGAAAGCAATGCTCTTGCAAGATGCATCTAAGGAGAAACAGGAAAAAGTTCAATGTTCAAAATAAAATCCTTCTAGGAATTATAAAATCAAATGGGAAGATGATATAAAGGAATTCTTCATAATGTTACCAGAACAACAAGAGTTCTGGCACCAGTAAACAACATGCTCCAACATGACCACGATTTCGACCTCGGCATTTTCGGCTTCTGACTCCTAAATTATTTGATTCAGGAGGAAATGTATTTGCTGCATCAAGTACAGTGCACAGCAGTACATCGCACTGAGGACAAACCCACTGTTCACTACTGGGACATTCAAAAACATTTCTCAAAGGGAATATCATTAAAGTAAATATTCTGTACTGCCACTGAGACCTTCTACAGAGGATCTGAAAGGTAATTCTCAGAAGTGACCCTGTCGAAATTACTCTTTGCTCCCAGCTTTCTCCTTCTCCTTTCTATGAAGGTTCTTTCACTTCCTTCAATAAGAAATTGGAACCCAATCAGAGAAAAGGCTGTAACCCAAGATAATCTGACAAAACAAGAACTTTTATGGAACCACTTCTGAACCAAAAAGCAGCAGTGTAGGGAACAGAAAAGAACACCGGCTTTCAAAAAAGCTAATACCTCTGCTGATCAAAGGAAATTAATTACAAACCATTGCAGGCCGATAAGATATAACAGCAGCAGAGGTTTATAAATGAAGACTTACTCAAGCAAGGAGTCAAGTTTATGGTGAAGTAATGAGATGGACAGAGCAACAGATACTTGGAGTATATTTTTGCCAACAAGAAAGTCAGCATTTCTGTTATAAGAGATAAAAACTTGCTAGATAGTAAGCCAAGATTCAATGAAATTGGTAATAAATTAAACATTTCAGATTTAGTGTTGCTCACTCGGACACAAATAACAAATTAATACAGTAAGGCTGAGATACACTCGAGACAAATCATCCAAATATTTAAAACTGTATTAGTGTTAATCTTGCCTATTACAGTGACATCTAACAGCCAGCCGAGAGCAAAAGCAATGTGCTAGGCAAAACATGAAGGAGTATCAAGATTGTGCCCTTTAGGATTACCCATTTTCCTAACTTTTACTATTACTTTAACTGTGCAGAGGCTAACAATCTTTTCTTTCCTGTGATTATAAACCCAGCTTATCTTCAGTAGCTATTCACATGATGCAACATCACTGTTTGCATATGTTAAGCTTAATGTGGGAATTTCTGGCTTATGACCTTCGGCTAGTACTGCTCAGGAGGTAAGAACATCATCTTGGTCCTTACTGGCTTTAAAACCTAGTTACCCATGGTCTTTGGGGTAAGAGCTATAAAAGATGTCCTCCTTTTTTAGATCTTTTTAGTCTGTTGAAAAAAAATTAGAAAGAATAGTGCTTAGCCTTCGATGCCTACTGGAATGCTTTGACAATTATTATATGATTTAAGAAAGCTTTAGCTTGCTCTTCTTCAGTCATGACTAAGCTTGACTTTGGCACTACAGTGATCCGTTTGTAAGATTTCACCACATCTGATCATAACTGTGGCTGATCATGCTAAGCCAGTTGGTTCTTCAAACTTATCTGTGCTATAAAAAAAACCACGCTAATGACGCTGAGATTGAATGAGTATGGGGAGACTCCCCCCCCCCCCTTTTTTTTTTTTGCTGATGGTGAAAGTATGCAGAGATACAGCAAACTTCAGAAGGACAGCAATTCAAGTTCTCCTCAACAATGTAAAAAACTGTGATTTTTCTCCTGCTCCAGCCACAGTGAGATTGTGTCCAAAGTTATGCTGATGGAGTATGTTTTTATGTTTTGTTTTTACATGAGATGGCATGCCCCATGTCTCTCTTTGTGGGTTCTTTTAACTGTTGTTTTCTTCAGTGACGCTGAGCTTTCTGCCCTGTGCTGTCATTTAATTCCTATTATTAGATTTGTTTTGTTGTGCATATCAGAAATGAAAAGGCTAGCGGTTACAATGAAAGCTTGTAATCAGCACGAAGTTTGCCATACAATGCCAAAACTCACTTTGTGTGTGTGTGAGTGTGAGAAAAAGAAATTACTTGGCAAAATGCTGCAGGCAAGTCCTCAAGAAAAGGAGCGGGGTGGGGGAGGGAATAGTAAAACAACAGTTCTGCATACTCTTTGGCTTGTTTAAGATTTTTCCAAGCCATGGTCTTCTTTTGATACTATGAAAACCCAGACATTTCTCTGAAAACAGAGGGATATTATAATGTCATCTGAAGAAAGAAAACTAGGCAATGGAACCTGTATGTAAACAGCCATTAATAAACTCTAACCTTCAAAGAAAGCTGCCAGGTAATTATTTAGCTCCAGCACTCCGTTGTCATCCTTCAGAGAGATTAAAACACATAACGCTAGTGTGATCGAGTCCAAAAAGCACCAAGCACTTGTAAAGTCAGTTTTCACAATGCTAAAAGACTAATAATTCACAAAGTTGATTTCTAATCATGTAAACTTGTAATATTATGAAGAGCCATTACACAATTCCTTTTTACCACAATTTTCCTATAACAGGGGTCACTAATGTGAATAGCTGTTTGTAATAAATAAAATTTGAAAAAAAAAATCAGTTGGGAAGGACAAGAATACTTTGTGAAAAACAATGGCTACTCAGGACCATGCACATGGTGCTAATGCTAGCATGTTTCTTACTGTGTTCTCCACATTTGTGAACGCAGGAAGGGGGTGATGACACACAGTACAATTCAGCAGGGAAACCTAATAATTATCTTACATGATAACCTCTCCCAGCAGCAGATGATGTACTCACTTTGGCAGCACTAATGACTGTGGCAGTGTAAGACTGAATGTTGTCTCCACAGGCTCCACCACGGGATTGATGGCATCGGATCAGCTACAAGAAGAAAGACAGCAACCAAGTAACTACTATTAAACTACACAAACCCATAACCCATTACCATAGCTCTTATTTATCATGTACAGTGGTGCGTTTTTCCCTACAAATAGCACAAAGCCCTGCTGAGACACTTAACCCCTTTTTATAATCTTCTGGGTGCCACCCAGACTGTCGCGTACTCAACTCCAGTTTTCAATTACAAGATGAGTAGTCACTAAGAATTCATAAACTTTGAAATGGTGGGATTTTTGGTCTGGCAGCAATACCACAAATAAATTTAAATAAATATAATCAAAAGCTTTAGCCATGTATATGTAACATTAAATATCTGACATTCTAAGAATCTGAGTGCGGCTTTCCCCTCCTTTTTATGACTAGCAAGCAAAGAAATGACAAAGGAAAAGAGCCGCTTTAAACTTTACATTCAATAGATTAAAGGACCGTACATGGGGTTTACTCTGTATTGCCTTCCTTCAAAATTAATAAATCGAAACAAGATTCTTCTACCTGCCATCAACCTACAAAAGCAGTTTTTGCCTTTGAACCCTAACAATACAACACATGCTTCTGACTAAATAAAATGGCAAAAAACTATAGATATTTGTTGCTTGTACACAGAACATGCTGTCTGTTCAACTGTTTTAGCTAAAAGAAAATTAAAAATCACTGTAAGATGCATTTGTTTCTACAGGGCTTTTCTTTCCTGCTTAAATTTAAGTGTCTAAATAAAAATAGCTAAAACTAAGGAGAAAGGGACAGTCCACAGTGAATACACCTGGGAACACACAAGCCATTTACATTATTTTTCTGATATAATTCTTTTGCTGATCAGTGGGTTATATTTTTGGCAGTAGTACTTTTTATATCCCAGGCTGACTGGTTAAGTTTTACAAAACCACATAGGTGTGGCATTAGAGGGAAGGCAGGCCTGAATTTGGAGAGAAATCAGTTGTGCTTGAAAACGTGTGACAAACGATACATCTCTAAAGTCTGCCTCTCTGGTTTAGCTCTAGAAACAGCTATTCCAGTCACAGGTGGAAGGGAGAAAAAACATCTGCTTCGAAATAAAAATAAGGCATTAGAAGCTGAATTTAAAGTTTTCAAACACTTCAGGCTCTAAATACACAACTGCTTCTCTGGCCTAGGGCTGGGTAAGAACAGTGATAGTGGTTTTGCTTGGGATCTATTTTCTTCTTTTGCCTCTAGAAAGAAAAAAAAAATTAATTCAACATTTTCTCTCCCTCTCTACCCCCATCCCCCCCCCGGCTTAACAATTTCAGCAAAGATGTTAAAAAGTGGTCATTTTACTGCTGTTTCCTAATTAACAAAGGGCATTGCTGTGTTGTTTCACACAAACTCACTGGCTCTGACCAGAATCAGTTTCCCCAAACAGAATTTAGGAACGTCACTTGCCTACCTTTCAGAGGTGTCTATAATTTTATGCTTTAAACTTTTTAAATGCAAAGGGGGTTGATTATTGAGCGAACTCACTGAAAACATGATGATAGCTGTTTTCTCTGCCTCTCAGAATAAAGGTGCAGATCACCTTTTTCACGTACCTTTTTTCAGAGACTTTTTCTTTTCTCCCCCCCCCCCCCCCATATATACAAAAGCTAGAATGAAATCTAGAAACAGAGAAGTATTTTTTGAAATTAAACCTTTCCTTACCTTATTTTCTGCGTAAGCAAGCCAACGACTTCCAAGAGCAATAGGATTCATGTTTGGCCCTGGGCAAGGATAGCAGCCTGAAAAGTTTTAAAAGGCAACATTAAGAAATATCTTAATGACTTCTTACAAAGAATTTTATTTATTGCCAAGAAAATAAAAAGTCTAAACAAAAACCTTTCAATTGCTAATATCACTCAGTAAATGCTTGCATTTTTGTTCCTAAAGATAAGACTGTGGTTAGATGAGCTATTTTGAACAGTTAATTATGTGTAAATACTCATTTCTCCTTATGTTTGCATTTTTTTAATGCCATTTTGATACAGCGGGGTGAGGGGGATATTTAAAAGTTTGACTGGATTGGTTCTGTATCTTCACGTTTTAACTAATTTTACTTGACTGATGTCTTTCTCTTGGTCAATAGTTTTAGTTCGCTTCACTCTCCTAGTTTTTTGTGGCATGAAAGGGTATATTATGCTTTTGGGTTTGTTTTTAATAATTCTATAATAATTCTACATACAAGCCCTTACTTTTGCACAAAATACTTTTGCACACACTTAACTAACACACTGAGTGGATTTGTAATTCCTTTAAAATCAGTGGCAAATTTTCCATTGTTCACCTGCATTTCATTACCTTTATATGACCACTAAAAATCGATATATACACACGCACAAATAACATAAAATAGAGAACTATTGCTGAGGATTAAAAGGTGGAAAATATCTATAATAGAAAGCCATGGAAAATAGCTGTGAACGAAAATATGGCAAGGCTTAAAATGAATAAAGCCCATGTTAAATGCAATTTAATACATTGAGTTAAAAACCAAAATATCAAACTAAAACAAAAAATCCCCCCCCCAAAACAACAACCAAGAATATCACACTATTAACTACTAAAATCAGAAATACAGAATTTTAAATTATTGCAAACAATTAGATAATGGTTAAACGTAAGTGAAAAGCTTAAGGAATCTACAAGTAAGGGTAGCATGGTGACCCTCATCCTAATTGCTATTACTGTCCTATTTCCCCTCCTTTGTTTTTCGTCATTTTAGGTTAAGCCGTTTCAGATGGACGGTCACTCTTTCTACATCAACACGTAACCCATGCCTGTATTTAGCGCTCAGATCCTCCTGATGTATCTGAACTTTCGCACTGCAGCCCTGCCGCCGCCGCGAGCGCCCACGCGGCACGGTTCCAGCAGGCCGGTTTCAGCGGGACCCGCTGCCAAGGTAAGAGTCTGAAAGTTCAGATACTGAACTCACACGGACGAAGCCACGAAAGTCTTTACTGATCGGGGCCCTCATAACAAGATTCGAGCTTGAGCGCTCAGATTTAAGCTAGTAAACTCAGGCCTTCAGCCACATGTGTAATGCCATTTACTAGACCTAAATCCGTTCTGGTACGCTGAAACATATATATAAAAAAAATACTGCATAAAGGGGGGAGAGAATGGGGGGGAAGGAGGGGGACAAATGGTTAATCTCCGTTCTCATCCGTTCTTAGGCTAATACAGACAATTTAGTAATTCATATTCTCTCATTGGTTGGCCAAGAAACAAAACCTTTAAAAACTTACAGACATGTGTGTCTCATTTAAAGGAGCCCTGGTAGTTGATCCTGCATCAGAGGCGCAAGGAGCACTGAGACCGAGCAAACAGCATTTTAGAAGAACACATATAACCAACAACTGCAATTTATTGCATAAAATTCTACAACGCATTCTGAGAAGAACATAGAGGAAAAAAAAGAAATAAAGCTAGGTAAGCTTCTATTTCACCAAAGTCTCTTGGGTCAGACTCCTGATACTGAGATGCCAACCACAGTCAGAAAAAGCAAACCTATTCATCACCTTCTTTTTCCAAATATCAGGATCTTTTCCTACAGGCCCCCAAATTTCGTGAGGACGACAGGTTTTTAAGTTACGTGGCATTATTTTCAATGCCTGCAAAATGACAAAAAAGGGTGTTACCTATAGCACGAAGTATCAGCTTAAGCTGACATTTGACAACGCTTAAGGACACGTTTGATGGCATTTTGCTGGGCACATGCAGAAACAGCTGCTATACGGTTCATGCCGGCTAAGATAAACAGCTCCTTATTTCATTTTTTATAGAAGAACAGCGAGAGTATTGCAAAATTTGAAAAGATCATAGCAAGCTATTTCAAAGGTCATAAAGCAATGGAAGGAGAAAAGCAGCAATTCATCCAATTAAATCCATCTCAGGCCGGGAAAGCAAAACCAAGTGAATATTTTGTAAGGCCTTATCACTGCCTTGATCTCAGGAAGGAAAACGAATCTGAAGAGATGATGGCCACAATTGTTATTGCATTCCAGAAGTGCATAAAATGTGGGTAGCCAGAGCCTCTTAAGGAACAAAGCAAGCAAAAAAAGGTTGTAAATACAACCCTAGGTTGTAAATACAAACGTGTTCTTCCGATGACATTATAGATCAGGACCCAGTAAGGTTTTAATGCCGACTTCTGCTTCAGCAATTCTTATCTGGGTCAGCAAAGACATTCAGGTCCCCCAAACTTTATTTCTTTTTCTTCCCTTTCATGTATAAAATGTAGCATTAAAAGCTGTCAGATGACAGCCCTCACCATGTAAATCTCTACAGTGACTTTAGAATCAGTCCCTTGCATTTCCCAAACGCTGCAAGCACCTCGTAACGTCCTTGCAGCAGAAAACCAAAAGGAGTAGAGCCAACAGATGCACTCTACCGACAAAACCCAAGCAATTCAACAACTCCTAGCAAAAAGAAACGTCTTGCCTGGAAAGGGAGCTGTTCTCAATTACTTCAGGGAGCTGAAGTAAATGAAGAACTGCAAAAAGCATCGTTCTTCAAATAAAAAAATTAATCAAATAATAAAAAGTTGTCTTAGAAAAACTGCAACTGTCTTCACCAAACCCACTGTAGGCAGTTTGTTCCATGAACTGGACCCAGTCAGTCAGACACAGCTCCGCACACAAATCAGCCAATTCTAATAATAACCTCCGCAGAGGTCAACAATTCAACTCGGTACTAAACTCTACTCTCCGATACAAAAAAACAGCGTAAAAAAAAGAGCTATTTCCTCCCTTTCTTTTCTTTGCAAGTCTCTGCATTTTGGAAACTTGCAGCAGTACAAGGATAAACAAAGGGTTATACTTTATGGGAAGGAAAAGCAAATTGTTTTTCTGCTTTCCAAAAAAACAGCTGGAGTCAGCAGAACATCATCTACTGGGCAAATGAAGAGACAGACACAGCGTGACCTATCAAGCTCGGCCATCCAATCGTTACCAGCCTAACTCTCTTAAAGATTAACTTCTATTTCCACTAAACTTCAAAACAACTGAGGAAAAATCCATTCTAAGCAACAACAGCAGCAATTTTAGCATGTTTACAATAGGAATGAACATAATGAGAATGCAGAACTAACTGTCAAGAAGACCAAAGTTTCCAAGTTTTAATGACAGTATGGAGAGGTCATCCAAGAAAAGATCACTCAGGGAAAGTCCTTCCAAAAGTACAGCAAATCAAGCAAGTACTAAAAAACATCTGATCTTAGAACAAGCTTTACTGGGACTATCACCCACAAAAATATAGGTGAAAACCTACTGGAAACTATTTAAAATGTTTTTAAGTACACAGTTACTCTCTCCCTCTGTGCTTATAACGACACACAGAGGAAATGCACTACTTCAAAGCTGTGAAAAGGCAAAAGTAGAAAAATACTATTCTGAAAGTCTGAGTCAAAGTGCAAGTTTTTCTGCTAACTTGATTAAGCTCCTACGCCCAAGAGCTCCAACGTGTGCTGGCCCAAGCAACACTGACGAGTAACAAATGGGCTCCAGGCTCCCTCCGAGCAGGGACTCGGCTAACAGCCGAGGGTTTCATGGGCAGCACCCGCGAACCTCACATTCCGAGCCTTGGTCTTCCCATTTCCACAATGCAAGTTTTACCTACATCGAAATGGTACCATAGGTAAATTGTTTAGCATTACAATTTCTTAGTTTCTCCCCGACTTTTTTTTTTTTAATAACTTAGTTATACAATTCAAATCTGAAATAAGCATGCAGTTTGTGATTATTTGGATTCAAAGATGGTTTTAGCTTTCTTGCTGCTGTGCTGACTTTATAGATTTGGTTTTACTGAGAGTACAGGATTCCTAGACGTTACTTCAAGTTCTCCAAAGAGCTATACACGTTTGTTTAATGAGTGAGCAAAGAGAAGGCATGTTTATTTTACATTATTTTTCAATTACTTTTATGAAAATCTCTACCACCCTTTGCAGACTCATATCCATATGCCCATAATAAACAAAATCACCTCCGCCACGCATTCTGAAAACTCACACAAATATGCACTTCTCTGCCTCTGGGTCTTTCCATTGATCTATGCTCCTATAGAAAAATAAGACTCCAGTCCTTTTCTTAAATTGTTTTTAAAAAGCTCATCCTTTAGCTTCAGTAATGGCAGTGTGAATACACAGACAGCAGCCAAGAAGAGAAAAGCAACACATTCCTCTCCTCCCACTTAGCTTTTAAACAAACAGCACATTGGGAAAATACCGTTAAGAGGAACAGGGCCATTAAAAGTCATGTCAGCTATAACAGAGATTAAGCCAATACATCACAAAACATGCCACTACAAAAACTTGAACCATTTGTATTGGGACGGCTCTTCATCAAGCTCCACCATTTTTTACGAGAAAAAAAGCTTAAGAAAAGATATATATACATATATGAGTACGTGTATAAACTGAAAAGCCTAGTATGGGATGGAGAGTTGGGGGCTAAACACTGCAGGGATTCGCGATATCCACGAGAACTTTCCAAGTTTGGTACTTTCACATCCAAGCACACGATCTTTGGAATCTCAGAGACAATTACAAGTCTACAGGGACCTGAGCTTTCCACAGCTCAGTTCTTCAGGAGGACCAGAGCTGTGCATCTGCTACCATGATACTGCCACAAGCCCAATCAGCATCTTTGGATTGCCCTCTATGTGTATGCCCTTCACATTCAGGAACTATGGATGATGTATGTGCCCGACGGGACTCTGCATTATACCAAATATAATACACACCAACACTACCTGCTTAAAACAAATACGCAATGCAGGTGGAAGACCAGTACTTCAACAACAATTTTCCCCCCCTGAAGTGAGCACTATCGTAGTTAAGGCTGTAATTTTTTTTTACACTTGGTCCTTCTTCAGAAACGTCCTACGCAGTCTGCAAGGCTCCGTTAATGAAGGGCTAAGGATAACCTTATCATGGCAAAGTATTCAGATTTAAATATGCACTGGAAGGCAAAGTTTCTGTCCAGAAGAATCCGATGCTAGCAGTCAGAACTAGTCTCAACTAAGTCAGCACTTATTTTCAGTTTACATAATGATGTACTCGCAACTGAATATGGCTCCTTACCCACAGTATAGCTATATTTCCTTCTCAGATTGTCTAAAACGCATGGTAAAATGACATGCGGTAAACTGTTGCAAATTAGCGTACGGATGAATAAAGCTAAGGGAATGAAAAGGCCAAATCAGAAGCATTCAGAACCACATTGCTTTTCTTCAAACATATCACAACATGCTTCTCTTAAGACACTGCTGGTTGTTTTCTAATTTCATAGCATATTGTAAGAACTCTTACTCTCCACACTTATTTTTATAGTCCAGAGGAAAAAAAAAAAAAAAAAAAAAAAAAAAA